>PNEQ01100585.1:0-31131 GCA_003012365.1 Medauroidea extradentata | reverse complement strand
TTGACTGGATTTCTCGTTTTCGAAATTGTACGCAAATGCGGAGGGAATTCGAAAATTGTCGGAACTGCGGTGGTCTTGAGCCATGTACCACCAAATTTCTCTCTATCAAAGCACTCCTCTTCGAAATGTTTTGAACATATTTTTGTCGCAGACGTTGCTTTGAAATCTTGTCGCCTTACTTTGATTTCCCACTGTTTTCGCCGGTTTTCGTCCTTCGGAAAACTGAAAATGATAAAAATCGTAAGATAAAACGTCACTTACAGCTCTAAAGTACTAAATGCCAGAATACTGTAATTTAAAATACTCTCATAAATAAACATATTTACCTGTGAAATGTTATCGGGCTTCCTTTATAATGTTTCGACTTGCATCCAAACGCACAACAATACAGGACCATTCTCAAAAATCAGAACCTAAACATGAATTTTCGCTCCGATGTAACTGTCAACATTAACAATCGTCCTTAACTCAGCTGATTTCCAGCCTGGCCATGTTGAACACGCATTTGTGACGTCACGCTCCCTCTACCTATTATACCTCTATGGTTTGTTCACAGGATGTTTACCTTCACTATGGTTAATTCTACTAAAGATTAGAAAGAAAATGTGTTTTCTAATGGGAGAGTTTGACACAGAGAAAATTTCTGCCGCAAGGTGCTCTGAAGTCGTATGTGGGGACAAATTAACATTGCGGTATATGTAAGTATTACTTTATTTTTGTCCATAAAATATTGTGCTTATATTATTTTGCGGTATAAATTCACAGTTTTAAAATTATAATCTTTCGTGTTTATTTGAAGCTAAAAAGTATGTCTGCGAGATGTTTTACGAATGTAAGCAGTGGAAATTTAAATGCTCGTGCTCGTGTTTGTTTACAAGTTCCTTGAACATATTGATCGTCAGAAGAAGATAAGTTATTTAATTTTGAGGAATATGAACTCGTAAAGTGTTGGGCCCAGTTGAGTTGTATTTAGTAACTGAATAAGAAATTGGGTGTTTGATGTGTGATGATATGTTTTGTGTAAAATAGTTTACCAGTTTCAGTTTGTGTGGGCTGTGGCAGTTAAGTCGTGAGTTGCGGAAAAACTAAGTTTTTGTGTATCAGAATTATTATTTTTTCCATATGTACTTAATTATAATAGAAGATATTAGAAAAGGCAGATGAAGCATAAATAATATTTACAACACATTGCTAAATTGAATATTAAAATTGTGAAGAAAAACCAGGCAATACTGTAGTGTTTACTGTGAAGAAGTAGTTACCAGAACATTTTCCTTTAAGCATTTAGAATAAACACAAGATAGGTAAATATGAAGAATATACACACTGGGTAAACTACTGATTTTAGAGGTATACCTAGTTGATAAAAATGTTTCTGTAGTTGTCAAAATGGGTTAGGTAGACTAACCTAATCTTGCATTAGATTAGATTACAGTACCTAAACTAACCTGTCAAAAAAATATTTTCCTAAGACTATTTATTACCACTCTAAAATAATTTTTCATCAGGAAACTCTGCCTCTGATTCTAATAGTCAAAACTGTTATGAAATTAGTTGCTACTGTGAACATTTACACCTTCCACACCATTCCGGTAAACATAACCAACCCCTGTCACAGTCACCAGTTCTTCCTACAGACCTTTCCACTCCCTCACTGTCCTCACAAACATAGACTGTCTACTTCTCTCAGTTTCCCTCGAATCCCTCAGAGTCTTTTCACTGTTCATCTCCCCTTAAATGTTACCTTAATTAGTTTGTAGAGCAAAGTAAACTTCCTCACCCGCCCTCACAATTCCTCACCATGTACATCCAGACCAGTCATTTCATTCTTTCCTCAAATAATTGATGACATAGAGGAACCTCTACAACATTTTTTTAATTTATTTTCATTTCACCAGAGAGACTTGGTTACCTTGAGCAAAATGCTCACCAAGTGTAGGGCTCGTCAGATAGTTGCATGAGATAAACTTACAATGTTTGCAGGTATGTACAGTACATTACAAGGTAGGTCTACAAAATATTTACAAATATAGTGCATTATTTATGCATACAGACTGTATAGGGAGTAAAGTAACACATTGTACTAAATTGCTATTAATTATAGTAATTGATACACAATGTGCTAGTGTAGAGCTAGCCAGAAGATGACATAACTTCCAAATACACTATTTTGTAAGTATGTTACATTCAAAGTATGAGGAATAGCAATAAACATGAGAGAAAAGATATGTTAGTTCACACTAGTACACACATTTAGAGTAGTCAGTAGCAAGTAGTTATGTACGAACACACATGTAAATACGTCCCACATATACACTTACAATACTGTTTTACATTAACATTAGTATGTACAAAACCGTACTATAGCTAGATTTTAGTAGTTGGCAGATATTTTTAATGTACTGTACAGTATTAGATTACAGTACTTTTATTGTGCTGTGTTAGCGCAGTGATTAGGATGCACGTCTCCCACCAAGGTGACCCAGATACGATTCCTGATGGAGTCTGCCTTAGGTTTTTGCATTTGAGCATTGTGCCAGACAATGCCGCTTTCAGCATTTTTTTCTCCGGGATTACACATTTTCTACGTCCCTTCATTCAGGCATTGCTTCTTGTTTTACCCTCTTTGACTTTGGAGACTCAATGTTTAAAGCAGCTCCTTCTCTCATTATCGCTATTCTACTTTAGACCTTCACAATAATTCAAAAATATATAAATTTATGATTACTAGCAATTTATATAGCAAATGGTTTCAAGCAATTTTTTTTTGCTAATTTCCATTAAAGTTGTGAAATGTTTATTGTTTGTACTCTGTAAATGTATTAAACACAGTTTTTGTTATATAGCCAACATAGTATGAATTGTACTTTTGAGTGTAATATAGTGTAGACCTACTTCCTCCAGAACTGATCACAGCAGTATGCTTATGTAAGGAAGAGTTCTTGCTTCTGCCCAATTATGAATGATGGTATTCTTGGAAACCTCTTTACCATCTTATGTGTATTCTAGAACTCTGCCTGATCACTGTGCATGGAGTGTAGGTCAAGACTACCTGGACGAAGATATTTCGTAATCAGTTGCCAGCTATGGGGGTCTGAGTTATTTACTGTGCTGAATCACCTGCCTACTCTAGAGTGGGTGACTTGGACGGCAGTGCATTATGTGACACAATGCTGAATGAAGATATATGTCCCTCCCTACACCATATCAGAGTGGTGGCGCCTCACAGGTTGTCTGTGACACGAGCCAACTGATACCTACCAAGCACCATAAAAATGATGTCAGTGGATTTCCAAGTTAATAATGCTCTTAAATTTTTGTTTCTGAAAGTTTAGTTGTCTATTTAAGTGTGAAGCTGTAACTGCTCCAATGATTATATGTCAGTTTTTTTTCATTAGTTAGGTTTCTCTGTGTTTATATTTTAGCTTTATACATCTATACAACTTCAATTTGACATTTGAGAGTCAAGACCATTTATGTTGTAACTTGTCTTGTGCTTGAGATGTTCAACATGTTTTATTATGTTTGTATGAACACTAATGGCCTTGTGCAGCAGCAAGTTTGTTTTGTGTGGATGTAAATTTTCCAGAATATTAACAAGTACAGTAACAACATTTTAAAAAGTTTCTGAAGGGACTAAGGAAATTAAACTTATTATAAGGGAAGAATTTTTAGTAAATATTTAGTAGTTTTATAGTTCTTGTTCTCTTTATCTGCCTTGTCTAAATCCTTAACATCTTTGAGCTTTGCCTGTACTAGTACTAAACATTAAAAGCATGTTAAGTTATTGATGGATTTTGTGATACAAATTTTTGGTAATTAGGTTGTATTTGCTTCTTATAAAATCAATAAGTACTGTTCTATGTTAATTGAACTTATAGTACTCATTTTTTGTGTGATAAAAAACATGTGCAAATTAGTACTGTAAGACAATAATGCTAGAAATGCTTTTATAATCATCTTTCTCTTTTTGAAAAAGTAAACACATGTTAACTACCAAATGTACAACCTCAAATATTCTAGTTGATTTTAAATGTAAGAATATAGTGAAACCCAATGATGTGGAATTGAATTGACAACAATTCAATTTTAGATGTTACAGGTAGTTCTTCGTAACTTATGGCAGGATTATAGACAATATGAGCTGTTTATCAACATAGTCCAAGAGTGTTAGGAGTTTCTGAATTTAAAAAAAAATATTAAGTTACGCTAAACATTTTTTATACTCGTTGCAAGATTTAAAAAAGAGGACTTGTTATATATTCTTATACAAGTACTTCATTCAAGTGACTAAACTTCAGATAATTGGCAATAAAGTTTCAGAATTGGCCACTGTATTGTCTGGAGTAGAATATGCTGCAAGATAAAATATTAAGCCTCTACATAAGGAATATGCGTACGCGATAATTCCTCACAGGTTGTATTTTGCTGCAAATACCAACAAGTATCCTGAATCTATGTAAGTAATTTTGTATTAGTGTGTTACTGGGAACTTATCAGACATTTCATGCTTTGATAGCTGCAAGGTAGCCGATTTTATGTATAATTGTAAAATGTAATTATTTATTGTAGATTGTTTAACCTAAATTATTTGTTTTGTCTTTAATGGTGTATAACATTGACACACTCCATATACCTAATTAGGGATCAAACTGAGGATGCCAAAATAAATAAATATAAACTGGAAAACAATTTCAAGTTTGTAAGATGTTATTCAAAGTTACATAAATACCTGTAAAAACTACTTGTGCAGTAACTTGATAAAAACAGCACAGACTGTAAATATAAAAATTTCCTGAGTTGACCAGATTAAGAAGTATACATTTGGTTCAAACATGTATGTAGAAATTCACGACAATATTTTTTTATTATTGTTTTTCTTCTTGCAATTGGGCCTTAGCCCAGTGGCAAGGATTTGCTTAAGCTACTTCTTATCCATTTTTCAACCCCATCAACCTTTTCCTAAACTCCCTCGCTCCCGTCACCCTAACCACATCCCTCGCCAACTCATTCCAATACTTTACCGTTCTCACCATCATAATGTTTTTACCTCTCTCTGTCCTCTTCCCCACCCTCTGTATCTTCCACCCATGATCACTCCTTCCCCTGAATATACCTCTCTTTATCTTGTATATAATAAAACAATGAATTGACTGTACTATATTTCACACTTATTTTGTGGTTTATGTACAATAACACAGAAAGTATATGGATCTTCACACTGTGACAAAATTAATAATCATATTTATTTGTCACCATTTTTTGATCTTATGTTTGTAATATGTAATTCCTTTCTGAAATGCAATAACTTATAATTGTGTACACAATATTGAAAAAGAAATTCACTGTATGAATAAACACTGTTAGGAAGGTAAGTTAGATACTGGAAATTGCATTTTCCAATTCACAGAAATACTCGTAAGTGTGGAATCATAAAGGTTTGAAGAGGTCGCTAGGCTATCAGGGTAAACAAAAGACAGCAGAGATACTGAAGAGACTGGTATTGTTAATAGAACACGCAAATAAGGCACATTTCTTTGCTGAAATGTACATTGCGATATTTTGCTGCTTAAAGCGGCAAAGTGTTGCAATACATGCTTCATGTAAAATTATGTGCAGTCATGTAGAATTTGTTGTAAGGCAATTTCGACCTGTACAAAGGGACATTGTAGGTGTCAATAGAGAAGTTATGTTATGTGAAGTTGGCACTACTGTTGAACAATGTAATCATTGGGGTGATTAATAAATCGGGCTCAGTCTGCTGTTAACGAGTGTTATGCAATGATCTTGTCCAAACATAACATAGGTTATGGGCCCAGTTAGTCTTGTATGTCGTCGGGACTATTTGATTGTGAGCTGAAATGCGTAGCACAACCGTAGTTGCGGTGGTCGGATTGCTAGCAAGATTTTTGTGTGTTCGCGAGTGCGTGCATTTACAGGTACAGGACATCATGATTCCTGTGTCGTTTATCGGTATTCCGCAACTCGCAAGCAATAATTTCTCCAACTGGTTGTGGCGAGTTGAGACGTTTTTGGAAAAAGAGGTAGTTATTGATGTCATTAGTATTTCTGATGCAGCGAAACAGATATTATCAGCTGAAGATAAGAAGCACTACGAAGAGCGTAACAAGAAGGCGAAATGGGTCATTGCTTAATGTGTGTCGGACAAGCACTTGGAGATAATAAAAGGGGCAACATCAGCGAAGGATATGATGGGTTCATTAAGGAATGTGTTTGCACGAAAGAGCCCAATTTCTAAATTGTTTGTTATGTAAAAGCTTTTGAAGTCGAAGTTTGGAAAGGGAGAGCTTCAAGACCACTTCCTTGAGGTAGAAACATTACTTCGTGAACTAGAAGCCTTAGGTGCGGTCTTAGATGAGACTGACAAGGTGTGTTACCTGCTACTGACGATGCCGGAGAAGTACAACAGCGTAATCACAGCCATTGAGACAATGACTACGAATATCAGCTTGGAGTTTGTGAAGGGACGACTTCTCGACGCAGAACTTCGCATGCTGGAAGGATAGCTGTCATCATCAACACCAGAGCCTGGCTGTTCGTTTGCAGCGCGGCAGTCGAAGGTGACGTGCTACGAGTGCGGTGAGAAGGGGCATTTCAAGAGGAATTGTCTGAAGTGGAAACAGAAAGCTGGTGGTAAGATTGGTAGTGGACGAGGTATGCACAGGGGATTTGTTGCAGCAAAAACGGTGAGTGATGATCTTGTATTTACCACGTCAACCTCTTTGCTGAGTGACAATGAACATCTTAATGTGGTTAATTTTGTTTGTGATTCTGGAGCATCAGAGCACATGGTTAGTGAGAAGTATAGACCATGTATGTCAAACATTAAAACATTAGATGAACAAGTTGCTATTGTAGTAGCTGATGGAAGTAAGACACTTGTTGCAACAGAAAGAGGTGATATTGTGTTTGATAAGTGTACATTAACAAATGTGTTGATTGTTAGTAACTTAAGATATAATTTGTTGGCAATTTCAAAGGTATGTGAAGCTGGATATCACACTACTTTTAGTTATGAAAAAATGGATAAAAGATTTAGTGAGGTATACATTGTGGGGTATGCATCAAATGCATACAGATTTTTTTATCCAAACACAAGAAAAATCATTCTGTCACGGGATGTAAAGTTTTTGGAGGATTATCCTCGGGTAGTAGACATTGAGAGTGTTAAGAATGAGGTAACAGAAGTAGATTTGGAGGAAAAGTTAGAAGAAACTAGTAGTGATCAGAATAATAGTAATTCAAGTGAATCAAATAAAAAAGAAGTGGAAGAGGTTAGGCGATCAAAAAGGAATAGGGTACCTCCAGTCTGGAAGAAAGATTACATAACCTCTAATGAATTTGTTACACAGATAGCTTTAGTTGCAGTAGGTATACTTGACGCTCATATCCCTGTAAGAGTGTCAGATATACCAAATAGTCCAGACAGGTTGTTGTGGGATAAAGCTATGCAAGGAGAGTTACATGCACTTTATATAAATAATACATGGGAACTAGTCGAAAAACCTAAGGATGAAAAAGTAATACACTCTAAATGGATATTTACAGAAAAGTAAGTACAAGGAAAGAATGTTAAAAAGGCAAGGTTGGTTGCTAGAGGTGGTTTTAAGAACTTAAACACTGAGGAAAATATTTTTGCTCCTGTGGCTCGAATGCCAACTATTCGGATTCTTTTGTCTTTGGCTATAAAATGGGATTCGATTATAGAGCAGTTAGATGTAAAAAGTGCTTTTTTGTATGGGGAATTGAAGGACCCTGTTTTCATGAATATACCAGAGGGTGTTAAAGTGTCTAATAATAAAAACCTTGTTTGAAAAAAAAAAGGGCCTTATATGGACTTAAACAATCACCCAGGTGTTGGTATGAGACTTTGAGTAATGAATTGTCTAGAATGGGATGTAGGAGATCTGAATCTGATCCTTGTTTATTTCTTCAAAGGTATTTATGCATTGTAGTGTATGAAGATGACCTATTGATATTTTCAGATGATAAAGAAAAAATAGGTGACATAAAAAGGCATTTAAAAGAAAAGTTTTACATGAAAGAAATGAACGAAGGAAAGAGGGACTTCAATTTCCTAGGACTAGAAATAAGCTGTAATGATACATGTATGTGCATTAGTCAGACCAAGTTGATAAAGAAGGTATCGGATAGGTTCAATATGACAAATTGTAGATATTCTGACTTACCAATGGAATTGAAACTTGATCTGCAACCATCAGAAACATGTGATAGTGATGTGCCATATAGAGAACTAATAGGGTGTTTAATGTATATCATGTTAGGTTCTCGACCAGAATTAAACTATCCCATTGGGTATTTTAGTAGATTCCAGAACTGTTATGGAAAAGAGCATTATAAGTGTATACTATGTATATTGAGGTATTTAAATAAAACAAAAGAGTATTGTCTGTGTTACACTAAAAATGATTGCAACATAGTAGATTCATATGTAGATGCTGATTATGCAAATCATAGGAAAGACAGAAAAAGTGTATCAGGATACTTAATTAGTGTATATGGAAATAATGTAATTTGGAAATGTAAAAAGCAGAACTGTGTCAGTTTATCGAGCACAGAGGCAGAAAATGTAGCATTGGCCACTGCAGCCATTGAGTGTGTGTTTGTGAAAAAGATTCTGTGTGAACTACTTGCTATCAGTAGTATAGGGATAGTTATATATGAAGACAATCAATCGTGTATTAAAATGTCATGTACATTAGAAACAAAACGTTCAAAGCATATTCATGTGAAGTATCACTACATTAGGGATCTTGTACAAGACAAGGTAGTTACACTGGTATATGTAGATACTAATAACCAAATTAGTGATTGTTTAACCAAACAAGTTCCTTATTGTAAATTCAAGACGTATGTTTTTGGATTAGGACTGTCGAAATTGGGGGAAGGTGTTGTAAGGCAATTTCGACCTATACAAAGGGACATTGTAGGTGTCAACAGAGAAGTTATGTTACGTGAAGTCGGCACTACTGTTGAACAATGTAATCATTGGAGTGATTAATAAATCGGGCTCAGTCTGCTGTTAACGAGTGTTATGCAATGACCTTGTCCAAACATAACAGAATTTGTGTGTGACAAGTACCAGTTTGTAGGTAGGCAGCTTAGGGAAAGTTTTGATTGACTGCATCAACAATACTATCGCGGACCTTAAATTAATTTTGGAAATCGTGGTTGTAATTAGTAAGAAGTCCTAGGTAAGCGTGCAGTAAGATCAGAATCTTTGTGGGTCAAAGTGGAGGTTGATGTTGCAGTTAGTCGTTCGCATCCCACTATGATGAATTGTGTTCAATTCCTGGCAAAGTTAATTCCAGATTTTCATATGTGGGAATATGCTGCTGTTGGAAATTATCTCTAGAATATCTCGAATTACTTTGTAATTTCATTCTTGCCCATGTTCTTTTTCACATCGCTGCACCCTCATCAGCTCTCAAGACCTTGATGTTAGAATAAGAGCTGCACAAATTTCTCACCGTAATCATAGTATTAACTTGTGTCAAATCCAAGAATACTTTTCATCCAATTTGAAATTTATGGAACAATGCATGTAATATGTAAGTAGATTATGTTTAGTAGCAATGTTTGGAAAATTATTTTATATAGTAAGATACATCAACTTACATGGTGTTCTAGTGTTCTGCAAATTTTGTACCATGACAAATATAAGTCAAATTAGAATAGAGAGATGGCAATACAGTTTTAGTTGAATTTTAATTGCCCTTGTGATAGCTTAACTGTTTTGCCATGGAGAGTGTGACTGTAATGTCTGTAGATCATGTGTTCCTGAAGTATATAACGTATTTGCAAATTACTGTACTGTAGCATGGCCCAGGACTGCCCCTGTTTTAATTTCACATGTTAATAATCTACAGTATGTGTGATTAATATATTTTGTTGCCACTTATAATAATGTAATAATATGCATAATTGTAGTTGTCTTTCCAGCAATGGTATCTGAAAATTTGTGTAAGTACTAATTGTAATATTATTGGTCAATAGAAAGCATATTTGAAGTAATTATTTTTCAGTAACTGTGAACTAGTGTTATTTAAAATTTAAATGTTTTATTTAGCTGTAAATTGCTTTTCAATATTTTTTTGGCAAAAATATTCTATAAATATTTTATGTAACAAAATTTTAAGTTCTCTGTTAAAGCTTGGAGTGTGAGGACAGAGATACTGAGCTAACCTTTCCAAAAAATCTGTTATACTTCAGTGCAAGACTGGTCTCTAAAATAACCGTAGAGAAAATAAAAAATAGAATAACAGACTGTTTCTGGTTGGCAGTATAAATTTTTTATTTAATGTTTATTTCATGTATGAAGAAAATTATTGCTTAATATAAATGTATGAAATTCGTATGAAAACTAAACTGTTCAGGTTTGTAGCTATACTCCATATAATATGCAAGTTTGGATAAATTTGACAGCAACATATAGGCAATAATTTGTAATATTTTGTCACTACACAAGGCAAACTTTGCAGTATGAATGCTGAAGTGGACATCTCAGCTTCATTTTGGAACTAAAAATATCTTGCACTGTGCGGCAAATTACAAAATACTGAAAATTATTAGCCATGTGTTGCTGTAAAATTTGTCCAAACTTATGTGAAACCAAGTATACATGCAAATATGTCCATTCAAAAATTTTGTGTTAATTGCGAAAAATTTAGTATTTTTAAAATGGTTTCCTTTAATGGCTGCGACCGGCACCAGTGACAGGCAATGCTGGTATCTTGCCCGCAATGGCAGGTTTGTTGTCGGCAAGATGGTGTGACAGGGGACTGTATGCTCTGAGGGTGCTTCCCCTCGCAGCTAGCTCTGAGGGTGCCTCCCCATCCCTGCAGTCAAATTTCTGGAATAGTGTATAGAGACTAGAATGTTGCAACCATTGGTAATAAATCCCAAAATTAAAATTCCACAGTTTCCTTTGCGCTGAGCTTGCTGGGATGTGTAGCAAAGATGAACTCGCTACAGTATAGAGGAGTATAATGTTAAGACCAAGCCAAAACTGAGTCATTGTTTTCTTAGTGTGTGCATTGGTGCCCTTGGAAAAAATAGATCTGCTTGGGCATCTCTTTAGAAAATGTTTAGGTAGTATTTTGATTAAATGAAAGTTACTGTTAGGTGTTTACAAATGTAAAAGAGTTTAATGTGTTTAATACTATTGACCAACAAAAGTAATTTGTTTAATACACTAGTCAGTACACCCACTGCACCACTAAAGATGTCCAACCTGGCATATGTAGAAAAGTGAAAGGTAAGAAGAAAGCTGAATCTTATTATAAAGTACTTCAATTTGAGGTAACTTCTGTTATATAGTACCTACGTCTACACAAATCTCTACAAAGTTTGCAGTTCAAGGCCACAATCCATCATTTCTACTGTTTTATGGCAATTATTTTTTATTCCTTCATGTGAGCAGATATTGAAAAACTGTTGCACTTTTGTTGAAAATTGTTTTTACCACGCAGTAAATTTTTCAAACAAAAAAATTATGGATTTGGCTAATTAGTTCATTAATGATAAATCCCTTAATAGCATAATTAGCAGAAACTGTTATGTATTTTGTCTTGAAATAATTATACACAATTTAAAAGAAATCTGTGCTTCAGTTTTTCGATATCTGCTCTTGTTTAGGTTTAAAAAATAATTATCATAAAATAATAGGAAACGATATGTCATGGCCTTTAACAGTCCAGTACAAAGTCTGTTCAATATTAATTGTAAAATCTTAAATTAACTTCTTGTAATTCATAATAAGATTTCAATGTGAAAAATTCAAATTACTCCACAGTTTGTCCTTACTGTTCCAGCTGTAACAAAGCTACTTCATACTCTTCTTTGTGAATTATTTTTTACAGCTCATATTTTGACAAACATATATTTTATATAAATTTCCTCATTAATATTCCCAGATGTAATGTGCCACATATCCCAGCTAAGACATAAATTGCAAGAAAAAGTGAGATATATTTCTAAAATGGATCAGTGTACATAGAGTAAGCATATGACTTTTTCATTTAAAAATTCTGTTTGTGAGTATGTGTAATATGCTTGAAATGCCCCCCCCCTCCAAACCCCCTTTGCCGCTCATATATATTAAACATAGTGATAATCCAGGTGATTAATAAAACCCTTTATCATGTACAGTAGTGAAGGGAATGTTTATGAAATCATTGCGAATTGTGTCTTCGAGATCAGCATGCATCTGACTGAAAGGCATAGCCTATAGTGAACTGCTAGCTTGGCAAGTGACCACACATGATTATCAAATCTGATGAGTTAGCTGGCCAGTTAATTTATCCAAATTGAGAAATAATCTGCATCTGATGTAATAACAGGCTGTTGCCTATTTTGTTTGAATTAACTCTGGTCAGTTGCTGTTGGCCAGCTCTGGAAGGATGTGGATGAAAAGCTCCACATGCTGGCATGTAATCCAAAGTTAAATGTACTGGTAACAGCAAGACCATGAGTGTCTTAAATATTGCCCAACTGTGCACTAAAACAGTCGCGGGTTCTGTGTGGTGGTTTCACATACAAGAGTAGATTTGTTTGTTGCTTACAATTCTAAGACAGCTTAAGTCATATCTGATCAGATTTGACAAGAATGGCTGCTATAGGACAATAAAATCTGTCATATAGGTTTGATACTGAAAATTATTCTGTAACATCATTAGTATGCCCAATTTTATATGAAATAGGATCAGGAAGGACTAAAACGTACTACACAAACCTTTTTTTATTTAGAGATTCGCTGCTTATACAGGATTTCAGCTGTTTATTTTGTTATTCACTTGTGAAAGTGTTTATTGTCAGGCACATTGTCATGTGGTAAGCATGATAAAAATAATTTTCTGTTCAGTGTTGGGAAAATACTAATTTTCTCATTCCATGTTACCTGCAAATCCTTTTACAACACTCTCTTTTCAATAACTCGACTAGAAGAACAGTTATAATTTATTGGTTTGTGGTCATATGCCATTGCTCGATCAATGGCATATGTCCACAAACCAATAAATTCCAATTGTAAACTCCCATTGCAACAAACATTTAAAAATCCCATAGAAGAAGAGTGGTCAAGAAGGGGAAGAATGTCTTTAGGACTGCTTAGGAATGTGCTGAAGGGAAAGGCAGATTTCGCGATGGTTTGTCCAGTATTAGAATATGCTGCCGCAGAGTTGGATCTGTACGTGGAGGTGAAGGCGTAACAGCTGGAGAAGGTGAAGAGAAGGCCAGCGAGATGGGCGATGAATAAATGGAAAAGGCAGCATCAGACTGGTGAGGAGGAAAGGAACTTTAGGCCTAGTGTGATGGTGAAGGAATTGGGATGGAAACCGTTGAGGGACAGGAGGAAAAAGGAACTACTGGTCAGTTTATATTGAATTATGAATAGAAAGAGGGGATGAGGCAGTTTGGCCTGCAAGCTAAATAAGGAACTTTTAAGGAAAAAGGAAACAACAGTGAAAAGATTCAGGGTGTGTGGAGGAGAACAGAGAGGGTCAGACAGCAATGCTGGTGAGGGAGGTAAGGGAGTAAGATGCACTGGAGGAAGAGTTCGTGACTGAGAAAAGGGGTTAGAAGGTTTAGGAAGAGACTGGAAGACTGGTATTAAGGGAATGGGGAGGAGTACGCAATTTCCATGCTATCTGCTAAAATTTCATTGCACGTCAGACTCAAAATTCTCAGAATATCACATGCAATGCAAGTGACGACACAATTTGAGAGCATGGAACAAGCTCTATATTTCTGTGCAATGGATGAAAATTGTGTGAAACAAGAAATGTAATTAGCCATTTCAAGTACAGTTTTCGCGGGCTTTACTGTACACGTAAACAAAAAATGGAGTGGACATGTGAGAGTGTGCGTCGGTTACTGGAGAAATATAAGTAATACCTGGTGCTGTACAATGAAAAATCACCTATCATAATATACATTTGTGAAATAGTGCTTTAATAGTTATGGCTGCGAATGTATATAAGACTCTCAATTGCCTCTTCGTCGCATTCATCACACAATTCACACGCTGGTCTGTTTTTAAAATAATTCCAATTAAATACGACAAACTATAGTTTGGAGGGAAAGGAAAGAATTGTGTGTATATTTCATTGTGAATTGTACCATGTAGAAGGTGGACATGGAGCAAATGAGAGAAATTTCATTACAACTATTGAGCAGCTGATAGCATACAATGAATTGTGCAATCTGTAAATTGCTTTGTGTGATTCCAACTTTACTATAACTGTGATGCACTTAGGTCCAGACGTAGAATAAAGCACTGATAGATTACAAAAAAAGGCTAACAAAAATGGAAGAGAAAATGGCATCACTTATACAATGTGTGGTATGGTGGTGTATATAACACATCTTTGCAAATGGTAGTTTCTCCCCCTCTTTTTTTTCTTCACACACTCAATTGAATTATATATTCAATGAGTATGAAAATGCCTAACAGTGCATCCAAGGTAATCTAGATAGTGGCCACAATAGTTAAAATTTTGTTTGTAGCAGAAACCTTTCATTCGATTTGATATATTTGCTTTCTTTTGATACACTTTTCTGGAATAGTCCTCTAATATAAATGCTAGTTTCATTGCAGTTTTGGATCTGGAGATACAAATTTTTGCTAGTCCGAAGAGTTCACGATCACCCTAATTGGGCATAGGACATTGTATCTAAAGTCCAATACTACAATTATCATAAAATAAACGAGTGTAAAAACTGAACACACATTTTCAGCGGTGCACACTGCAAGACAACGTCCTTCTGCATAGGAGGCACTGTAAGTGGCATAAGCTTCGCTCTCCATTTCACTGTTATTTCTGTACAGCTACAAAATGGGAACTGAAACACAATAAAGGCCCCTTATTTATTTCGTTCTGTTTGACTCCATATACGACTAAGTCGTGGGGGTATAGAACTCGTCAATTTTTACATTAACATATTTTACAAAGTACTACACATAACTTGAACAGTTTATGTACAAGAAAATATGGACAAACAGATAAAACGGTTTCAGAAAAACGAGAAATGTGTAGTTTAAGGTTGAACATTAATAATCTGTAGCCAAAATATTGATTTTGAAGGCATAATTAGTTCATTGTCTGTAGCCCAACTGCGAGGATAGCTATTATTATATTTCCATAACATTAGGCTAAAGCCCAGTACACACGGGCATCTTTCTTGAACATGAAAGTGAGCATCAAATGTGTACAAGAAAGAGAACACTAGCTAGTGTTCTAGCTAGTATCCTACCAAATTAATTGTTTAGTCACCCGGCCAACTTTCTTGTACAATAAAATTTTGGATACATTTCTAAGGGTGCATTTCGAGTATTGGAGGCAATAAGTGCAATACTTATTGTACCTGCACAAAATTAAGTTTTAAAATGTAAAAAATGGAATTATTGGCCATTCACTCGATGCAAGTTCGCTACAAGTTAAGGTGAACAAGAAAGTGTTCACCTTCTCGTACAAGAAAGATGCCCGTGTGTACTGGGCTTAAGTAGCAGAGTTCGCTAACTTCGCAGATTTTCATTTTGAGTTAGGGTAAGGTAACCTAACGAAAAATGTAAAAACGTAAGCGTAAAATCACTCGCCCTAACCAAAACTAACCTAATCTAAAAATTTTAAGTTAGTACACTACAATTTCCTTTACGTCCTATAACTTCTAACATCTGTGAAAATATTTTTCGTTAGTAAAATATGCTTATGAAATTAACAGTTTGACTGGTACACTATGCGAGCGTACCTATTCTCAATGTTTTCTACGTACAAGAAAACAAGATGTCTCTATAAGCGTGTATCCACAATGAACTTGTAAACAAACGTACGCATATATATTTTCACTGATTATGTACGTAAAAACATCTCGCAGGCGCACTTATTAGCTTGAAAATAAAGAGAAAAGGTTATAATTTTTAAAACCATAAACATATAACGTAAAATAATCTAAGCACAATATTTTATAAACAAATATATGAGTTTCTCCCATTTACTGCAATGTTAATGTGTCCCCACATGCGAATGCAGCGCAGCTAGCGGCAGAAATTTTCCCTGTGCCAAACCTTTAACAATGAACTTTCTAACCTGTGGGTTTGTTCTAAGTTTCTCGGCACGAAGTTTACGATCGTAAAGTTTCGATTCCGATCATATTTGGGCAGTTTGTAATTCTAAGTAAGAAATGGTGTCTCGAAAGCTTTCGATTGTCGTTTATCAACAATCAAAATGTTTCGAGTGCTACTGTCCTGTCGACATCTGTTTCACGATCGGGAAGACTAGTTAACAAACATGGCGGATGGAAATGTGAAGGTTACGTTTATTATAGATCGGCACAGTATTTATGAATCTCCGCTCTCTAAACGCTGTGCTGGATGTAATAACATTAGTGTTTCGTGAAAGTCATAGTTTGAAGTGCGGCAAAGAGTTATTAACTCAGTATCTCACTTATTATAAACCACATTGCGGACGATGAGGGTGGCTTGATGCGTGTAAATATTATATGCACAATATGTTTCACATCACCACTTATTAAACGTAATTAAACATTTCCATAGCACGTACACAAATTATAAATAAAATTTTACATAAATCTTTTGTTACTTTTTTAACTGTAGTTATTTTAGACTATAAATAATATGTGCACAGTTAGGTGTGTGGTTAGCATTTTGGCTTTGTAACCTAGAGGTGGTTAAGTCTCGGTTCAAGTGGCATGTTGTCTGCTAGTGGGGCTGCAGGCAGTTTACTTTAGTTTAGTGTGTTGCATCCTTGGATCTTTTTTTTTTGTGTAGGCCTGCAGTTTTTTTTGAACAAATATATCGGACTAGTCATATTTACAATACAACAAAATAAATAAATGACATAAGATACCTATACATTTAAAAATAAACACGAATAGAGCGAAATTCAACATTATTCTTGTCGGTTCGGGCTCGTAATCATATGTGGACTCACATCAGCATTCTTCGTACCCAGATAGCACGCAAGCTTGCAACAAGCCTTGCCCTTCCCTTGCTTTTGACTTGCTTCGCAAGCTTATCAAAATATGTTTGACGCAAGCTTGCTGCAAGTAATTTATCTATGACTTCCCATGGCTCGCTTCATCTCACATGATGCAAGCTTGTAGCAAGCTCTATGGTAAACGCTCTGAAACAGAAATAACTTAATATCGTCACTACCGCTCGAGAGTGTATCTCTGATGTGTATTCTTTTTGTCGTTTATGCAAGAATGTTGCCACATAATTATCTGCAGAATTTATTTTTTGAAAGGTAAGTCACCAATAATAATATCCTAATATTACTATTATATAGAGTGCATGGTTTGACGAAGAAATCCGAATAATAGATTACTTGACTGAAGACATAACCTGCATGGCCGATTTTTGTACATGTGCGACTTTATTTTTCTTTATAATTTTTCTTGGAATTTAGAAATGTTTCTCGTTAAGCCGTTCTTAAGTAAAAGTGCTTTCGGAATGAAGGAATTCAACATGGAATAATTTCACTGGCTGCTAGGTAGGCGAGACATTGTTTCTCCGTCGGTTTCACAGCAGATTTAGTCGCGGTAATTGGGTTAGAATCTCGAAAGTGGTACTGTGCTTTTGGATGTAATAATGGCTTCATCACTACAAAAACCTTTTGTGTGAGATTACTTTCTTCTTTGGATGCTCTTTACCTTCAGTCTGCTTGTTAGGATAGCAATCAACAATTTCAATGTTTCAATTCATAAAGGTTTCTAAATATACTCACAATATAAATTTATCATCTATTAAATACAGTGAAACAACCTTTCACATTTTTACTTAGCATTAACACTCGGTTATTTATTTAATTTTTCCAAACCTTGGACTGTATATTGGCTATTTGGTGACTTATTTGTTAAGAAACCAATGAGCTCAACACACTTCTCTAAAAAAAATTTCCAGTTTTGTTTGAATATGCAAATGTAACACGAGACTGCAAAATTAAATTGATGTTTCTAATTACTGTCACATGCAGATTGCATTACTTAATGGAGCACTAGCCTTATAGCCCACACCATTCAGGGACTTATAAGAAACAGATATTATGTGTTAATTTACTCTGCTATAGTTTGATATTTGCAATATGTTCACTTAGATTTATATGTATTTTGACAGCACCTTTAAGGAATCAATTTAAACATGTTGACAATGTTGTGAAGCATATGTTGGTTAATTAATCATAGTGAATTAAATTACCTACATAAATTAGTGAACTAACAATATTTTCTTTAAAATTTTAAGTCACAAAATGCAGTCTATTGTGAACAGTTGTTACTTTTGGTGTGATTTTTTTATAGGTGCAATGTCATATCGAAAGCCTTTCAAAGAATTAAAATGTCATGGGAAGCTAAAGAGGTTACGAAGTTTGCTGAAAGATCAAGCCAAAAGTTTTACTGTTACCAATGTGGAACCTGCAGCCAGTTTTCACACATCACTTAATTTGCTTATGTGTAAAGAGGTAGAGTCTACAAATTCTCATGAAATTGATAGCAATACTTATCAGAGCCCTAAAACTTCAAGATTGTCTGGTCGACGATTGCGAAGGCCCGGAACAGTTGAAAAATACGAACTTGCAAATAAGTGTCCCAAATTTGAATTGTGTGAAAGATTTTGTGATTTTCAGTAACTCATGAATTTACTATGTAAAGTGAGGATAATTTTCACCCCATGGGTAACTTTGCACCATTAGATTTATTTCCATCTATGTTGGAATTCAAGGACAGTAGTCACTCTAAAGTATTGTTTATTATTGAAGCAATGAATGGCGAAGTCTTCAAGAATTTGCTATTTTGCAAAGCTTCATCTACAAAAATAATATATAGTGCAAAGTAACCCCAAAATTAGGCAAAGACTTTACGGTATTTTTAAGTTATGGGGCACAAAATGAAACAGACAACATTAAAATTATTTAAGGAATTACACACAAAAAACACTACTGATTTTAATTGGAATTAAATCAAAGAATAGCACTTGCAAAACTAACATGAAAAGAATTGGATGGCAAAGTTGGCTGTGTGGGCGAGTCCAACTTGCCCACGAGGTGCAGGGGTGTTTCTGACATTTTTGAGGTTAATAACGAAAAGTATTAATTAGGGATTTTAATTACAAAACAAGATTACCCCTGGCCTTTAAACACTGCTACCTCTTGGTGGTGTTACCAACGTTGACGGAATTAGCACGGAAGTGCTAGAAACGACCTATGTTAAAAAAGAAGATTTACTACTGTTTCCGTCAAAAGGATACTTTGTTACCAATAAACTGTAGTTCTCATAATGTGGCGCACACTCTGTATAATCTCGACGTCGCAGGTGCGGCGTCTGGGCGCCGCTGCCTCTTGCACGCACATGGTCTGGTACTTTCTCGTATGTGCAAGTGGTACTACCGCCTCTGTCGTTCCTTAATCATGGGCATGGTGCGCACGACGGGCTAAGTTGTAAGAGGAGAGTGGGCATTGCGCATCAAATGCCCCCCATCTAGGAGTCCGTCTGCGCACCACGACGCCGCTGTCGCCTTACATGCAGCAAGGGGAACTCCGTTGTCTGGCTTGCCGAGTGCGGAGCTGGTATTTGCCTGGCTGTGGTGGCTGATGTCATGGCAGTGCCTCTGCCATTGTCTGGGACGCAGGATTGTCTTGGCAGGTGGTGGACCTAGAGTCCAATCCGCGGCCCAGGCGCGTCGACCTGCAGAGAGGCGTGGGGCCTCCGCTGTCCCACAGATGGTCCTCGGAGTCAGTGTCGCCCGGGGGTGGCTGCCAAGGAGGTTGTGGAGTAGGGTACCGGCCAGCTGTGGCTGGTAGGGGCGGCGCATGCACCCGTTCCCCCCCTTGTGCTGTGCTGGTGGCGGGCTGACCCCCGTGTCGTTCTGGCTGGCCTGCAAGATGTTGGGCTGTCGCCCCCGCCCAGTGGCAGCTGGGCAGAGACCTCGCTGGTTTTTCCATGGGGCCCATCATGACTAGGTGGTCCTGACACCACCATCCCTGGCGCAGTGCCATCGGGGCAGGGTCGGGTTGCATTGACAGGTGGTGTCTCGATGCCGGGCATCGAGGCGCGTACGACTCCATCGGCAGGCAATGGTTGCCACATCGGGACTCTTTGGTTGTTTCTTGGTCCTGGTGAGCACATTGGCCTTTCCTTACTGGTGTCGGCCTGCTCTCCATGTTGGCTGCCTCCTGTTGCCATGTTGCTATAGTCAGCCGTGTCCAGTTGACGAAGAGGCGTCTTATGCACCTGGTATGGAGTACCGTCTCCTGCACATGGGGTGTCAGGTGGCGCTGTACCCTGTGTATCTGCTCTGGGTGGCATGGTGGTATCGGACGCCCCGACATTGCCATCATGCGCAGTGTGCAGGTCATCTCTACATATCTTGGTCACCCAACCATTGTGACGTCTCACGAGGTAGGTAGTTCTGTCACAGGCTCGCACGACCTGGTGGTGTCCACTCCATTTTGCTGCGAAGCCTGCGCAGTAATTTCGCTTGCCTGCTGAAAAAGGGTGTGCTTTGATGTACACGAGCTGCCCAGACTGGAGCTGTGGTTTTGAGCCACTGATGTACGTAGTGCTGCTGGTTGGCCCTCATCGCCGCTTGCCACTGCTGCCGTATCTCTGTTTTAACTTCAGGACTTACAGACTCTTCTTCGTTTATACCTGGACAATGGTACTCCGCTGGGAGTCTTAGATTGCACCCTAGTAGGGCCGCTGCAGGTGACTGTCCGGTCGCCGCATTCACCCGACATCTCACCGTAAATGGAGCTATGGGCAGGTGTTCGGCCCAGGTCTCATGTCTCTTACCCACAGAGAGGTGGAGCTTCATCTTCAGGTCTTGATTGCGGCACTCCGTGGAGTTAACACGCGAGTGGTACACTAGCATGGTGTGGTGGTAGATGCCCCACTTCTCGCATTAGTCCCGCCACTTCTTCCCAGTGAACAGAGATGCATTGTCGCAGAGCAGCATCCGCGGGTAGCACCATCTCGCATAAAATTCTGTGTCCAAGGTGCTCACAAGGTTTTTGAAGGGTGTGCTACAGACAACGTACGCTTCGGTCCACCTTGAAAACATGTCCGTCACAACCAGTTTGAAGAACTTGTCATTTATGGAGCGTGGGTATGGGCCCATGACATCCAGGGCAACAGTTCCAAAGTGGCACTCCGGCAGGCGTGGCTGCATTGGTTGCTCACCATCGGCCCTCCGCGATTTGTACTTGTTGCACTTTTCGCAAGCCCTTATGTATTTCTGCACTGTTCGGATCACCCCTGGGCAGTAGAACAGGCGGTTGATGTTTCGGACTGTCTGGCATGCACCTGAGTGGCCGGCATAGTGCCCATATCATGGGCGTTGCTGAGCACAGGCACCCTTTCACATTCGGGTACGAACAGTCTCCAGGGCCCGTCCTGCTAGCAAGGGCGTGTCTCAATGCCACAGGCCATCACTCGCCAGTTGTTCACCATTCCCTGTGCACACTCCTGGCATCTACTCTGGCATATGGTGCATTCATGCTGCACGAACACAACTTGCTCGTAAATGGTGTGGATGTTAGTCTCTGTCATCGCCTTGACCAGCTGATGTAGTTGTGCATCAGCTGGGCATGGCCCTGGTGGTAGCAAATCTTCCCAGTCTGTGTCGTCGTGTACAATGACGTCCGCGCACGGTGCACGCGACAATGCATCGGCCAGCTTGTAGTCATCCCCGACGAAGTGTCTCACCTCGAAATCATGCCCTTGTAACACTATTGACCATCTGGCAAGCTTGCTACACGCTTCACACATGGATTGTAACCATACCAGGCATCTGTTGTGTGTGCGCATAATGAAGCGCTGGTACTCCAGTTAGGCACAGTACCGCTTTATGGCCCACATTATTGCCAGGCACTCTTGTACGTTGACATGGTATCGCCTCTCCGTGGGACCGAATGCACCGCACCCATCCTATCCTGGCTTGCATTCGTTTTGAGATACACTGGGCACTGACAGTCATAGTGTGCTAGGGTTTCGCACTGTGTGAAAGCCTTCTTGGTCTCCTGGAACAACCGGTTGGCTTCCATGGTCCAGCTATACCTTTTCTGCGGCAACAAGAGCGCCGTCAATGGTATTGTTAAGGTTGCAAAATCTTCTATACATTCGCACAGTCGATTAATTAGCCCAAAGAACTTGTGCAGTTGTTTGCGCATTGCCGGTGGCTGGCATTCCTCCACAAGACGCAGGTGTTCAGCGTTGGGCACGATTCCCCATTCGCTCACCATGTGGCCCAGAAACTCTACGTCTGCTTTCCTTATGTGGCATTTGGGTACCACACAGGTCAGCCCACTGATGGCCAGCCATTCCAGGACGAGCGACAGGTGAATCAGATGTTTTCAAATGTATTGGACCATATCAGTACATAATCAAGATAGGCTAGCGTGAAATCGCCCGCCAGGCCACTAAGTACCTCCACCATCATCGTCTGGAACGTTGCAGGTGCCCCTTTCAGGCTGAATGGCATAGCACAAAATTGGTACAGGCTGCCATTAGTTGCTGTGGACGCGATTTTCTCCCGGTCATTTGTCACACCAGAACTTGCCAGTAGCCACTGCACAAGTCGAGGGAGGTAAACACTTTCGCACGACCAATTGTTGTCAGTACATTTTTCACGCTGATGTATGGCGGGACCAAAATTTCTGTGGTAAGGTTCACGTGGTGTAGATTCATGCAGAAGCACAACATACCGTCCTTCTTGGGGGCTAATGTGATCTGGGCACTATAACGGCTATTGGCAGGCGCAATCACTTCTCAGCTAAAATTTCCTTTAACTATTCTTTAATGATTTTTGCTTGTTGCTGTACATAACTTCTTGGAGGCATGTAAATAGGTTTATGGGTGGTCAGATGAATCCGGTGTTCCGTCCCTTCAGTGCACGTTAAGATATCGTTAGCTGCGAACACTTCCCTACTTTCATCTAATAGGCACTTAAAGGCCTCTCTGTAGGCCGGGGGTACGTCGTTCGAGATATCTTCTAGCTTAACTGGGGGGGGGGGGGCACAACACTGATTTTGGCTTCTGTACTATATACTGTTCTACACTCAATGGTGCCGAAGTAAATGCGTCGCGCCGCGAGCTCTACCACCATGTTCTGCTCCGTGAGCCAAAGCAGGCTCAGGATGGTGTCCTCCCTTAACTCCGGTCTAACCAAAATTGTTGTGATGGTTTCAGTGTCCCTTATGTGAACAACAATGATGGCTCAGTTTACCGCATGGCATTCTGCGCCTTCGGCAGCTAAGCGAACAGGCTGATCTATTGCTTAGATTAGATTGTTATTGAATTTACAAATTCTGGCCAAATGAAACTGTGTGAAGCTGCTGTGTCCACCAGGGTGGTTGTTTATGGTTACAAGTATTTTAATTTAAGGATGATGTTTGCTATGAATCTGCTTGGAGGAGAGTGTGTTGTGGTGTCTGGATGTTAATGTTTACTCTGGGATGCACTGTGACATCAGGTCCCGCGACTCCTATTGTCTGTTTCCCGACTGATTTCTGCCACTGTTGCCAACCTGCCTGGGTCTGCCTGGCGCATTTGGGCAATCTTTGTGTCAGTGTGGCTGACTGCTGGGGCAAAATTGAAAAGGGAATGGTGTGTATTGTTGTAGGCATGCACATTACACTTTGAATATTAACTCTCCTATCTTTCACTTCTTCGGCACTGATGTTCGTTGCCAGTTGCCTGCAACCTCGGCGTTGTTGACTGCGCCGATGTTGTGGGCCGGTACGCACCACTGCTTCCGTGCAGTTGCATGGGAGGTTGCAGCTTGCCCCGTTGAACAGCGTGGTGGCCTGTATAAACTCCTTAAGTCAACATTGGCACTAGCGACACACTGAAATCTTGGCACACAGTTTCGGCAATGGCGGTGAGCACTTGATGTGCACTGAGGTGTGGTTGGTACTTCCATAGCACATGGTACTTATAGACACAAATGCTGCAAGTGGCTCGTCACCCTACACTTCCAGCGCCTGGAGGTAAGTGAATGTTTTACCATAATGCGATACAAACAGTCCGCGAATTTCTCTCCACGGCATCCCATACCATGTCATGCCCGACCACCTCTTACTGGCTTGATCCGTTAGCTGCCCCCCGATGCACTGAGGCCACTCCTCGCACACGCCGTACCAGCACAGTCGGCTCTCGCAGTCGTCCAGGAATGCATCCGGGTCTTCACTCGTTCTTCCGGCAAAGGGTGGTAATGTTTGGAATTGGTGTGGTGTTGAAATGACTGGCCTGTTCTCTGCAGCCGTCTCTGTTACGTATGATGTCACTGGTGCGCCCTGAGTGCTCGCGAACGTGGGCAGCATGGACATGTTCTGGTTCACTGTGACCATGGTTTGCAATGTGGTACTGTGCACTGGGACTGTTACTCTCTAGGGAAGTTCATGAAAGTCCAGTGGTTCATGAGAAGGTTAATGGGTGGCAGAAATGCAACCGAAGCACAAGAAACCCATCCCGCCTACTGTCTGCCATTCCTCGGCGATGAGGCACTCAGCATACACGGTCTGCCTGCAGTAATTGCACCGCAGGGTTGTGCATGTTGCAGCACAGCAACGTGGACATCTGCACTCGCGTACCTGTGCCTCTGGCAGCTTGACATGCTGTTACCATGTTTTTCGCACTATCACAGGCACTGAGTGTATGTGCCAGCGTAGCTTTCACACTGACAGTGGTCATTTCGCACACATCGCACTGTAAGAGTCCCGTGTGTGGCTTCACTGTTTCCGCAGCTGATAAACATCCCTTGTGGTACCGCATGGATGTAAACACACCTGACTGTTACATACTTCATGTTTCAGGATGTCACTGTAGTTTAGTTCGTGTTTCATGGTCGGTTTTGGCATAGCACATGTACTTGCAGTCGCGCTCGGAACAGTCAAACTATCCTCTTCCTGTTTCCGCACACATGTCGTCCGCAGCGAGAAGACGTGGCTTCCACTGAAGGGGTTATGTGGGTGCCAGTTCAGTAGCTAAGTCTTCATGCAGCATCTGTGGTTTGCCAATTTTTCAGGCAGAGGCTCATAGCACTTGCTGCATACATGGCCGATGGCTCCATACCCACTGTGGTAGGCCATGATGCGGAATAACAGCAGCGCCTGTGGCATGGGCGAACAGTTGTCCGATAGGTTACCGACCTCTGACCGGCAGTCTCCCTTCGCGCGGCATGGTAGGGGAGGTAGCTCCGGCGATCGATACCTTGCAGAGGGGAATCTGTCCTAGAGCGCTCGCACTGCTACCCTCTGGATGGGCGGGGGTGTGAGGGGATGCCTGCAGGAATGTGTGTGTAAGATAACCGCCTTCGCTCACACTCTGTCCCTTCCACAATATTGGCGACTGCGTGGTTTTTTACACGCTCAGGCACTGCACTCGTGTGGAGATCTTGAAGCGCAAATCCCATCCTTTAAACATCACACAAGTTGGGTGACAAATTGATGCGGGTGAGGGTGTGGGTAAGGTATTAATTTCCACCGGAAAGCACCAGCAAATTAAAGCGCGGAAGCGCCAGCACATTATTAGAGAACGGGCTCTCAGATTGAGAGACAAAGACTATATTTTACAGGGCCATGTGGCCGATGGCTGTGGCATAGAATTAACACTCCCCGCTCGTCGTCGATACCTACACAGGGGAGTCTTTTGTCATTCCCCACACCCATAGCACAGACAAAGTGCCAATAGATAACCCAATACGCAACAATCTGGGTAGTGCTGGCTGAAGGGTTCCAAAGCCTGATGGCCGTGAAGCAGCAAGCCAATCAAATACATACCTCAATGATATCTATTTTTATTGTATAACACCATACTCTGTACAAGATCCACTCACGGTGGTGCGCTAAGCGGACCTGTCCTAGGCCCGATCGGTGGGCTGCACTGTAATGAAAACACCACGTGGGTGACGGATAATTTACTTTAAGCCCCTGGACAGTTGAGTTGCAGGGGTCGAGGGGCACCTCTGGGCCAATTAATAACAAAATTATGATTCCGAGGTTTAAAATGAAGCTATTGGTAAACTATTGATTGTGCAAAAGTCTTGAAGGGCCCGGAGTGACTAACAACCGACCGCCTCGTTCTGCCGCTTAGCACCAACTGATGATTCCTTCCCACGACGGTGACCTCGTCTGGCCGAGCGCGGGAAGCTACCGCCGAAACACAAATTACACTACAAAACATAGGGGCGAAGGCACAGAACACTTGAAAAATACAACTTGCGGATTATTGTCCCAAATTAGATTTGTGTGAAAGTTTTTGGGATTTTCAGTTACACATGAATTTACTATATTTTTAAGTTATGTGGCACAAAAGAAAACTGACAACATCAAAATGATGTAAGGAATTACTTAGACACACAAAACACTACTGATTTAAATTGGAATTAAATTAAATAAAAGCACTTGCAATATTACCATGAAAAGAATTGGCTGGCAAAGTTGGCTGCATGGTCGAGTCCAACTTGCCCACAAGGCGCAGGGGTGTTTCTGCAATTTTTAAGGTTAATAACGAAACGTTAACTAAACACTGCTGCCTCTGGGTGGTGTTACCCACGTTGATGGAATTAGCACTGAAGTGCTAGAAACGACCTGTGTTTACAAAAATCTATTTACTAGGGTTTCCATCAACAGGGCACTTTGCTACCTCATAAGGTGGTGCACAAACTGTATACATTCGACTACGCGTGGGCGGTGTCTAGGGGCCACTGCCTCTTGCACACACGTGTCCAGGCGCTTTCCAGTATGTGCAAGCGGTATTACCGCCTCTGTCGTTCCATAATCACGGGAGTGGTGCGCACGACAGGCTAAGTTGGAAGAGGAGCACGAGCGTCGCACATCACCATCACATTGACTTTTCATTTATTTTGCAAAAAAGTGGTTCTAAACTAACAGAAAAAAAATTCGCAAATCGAACTTATGATTGGTATGGATGGGCATCCTCTATTTCAAATTTCTGTTTGTGAACTGTGGCCCATATTAGCATCTGTAATAAACATACCATCAATAATTTCTTCCGTTTTTCCAGTGGGTATAACTACAGTGATAGGAAACTAAGTTGTTGTACAGAATTTCTAAAAGATTTTGTGACTGAAATAACTGATATAATTCAGAATTGTATATTTATTAATGGGAAAAAATTATTTCTCTCTCTGAGGGGAATTTGTTGCGATGCTCCTGCTAAAGCATTCCTTTTAGGTGTGAAAGGGCATACAGGTCATTGTTCCTGCACTAAATGTACTCAAGCAGGTGTATTATACAAAAACAGAATGACTTTCCCTGATTTCATAATTATTCCCAGAATCCATGAAAGCTTTTTAAGGAGAGATGATTCTGATTTTCAAATTACAGATACCCCATTGACAGCAATTCCAGGTTTACATATTATTCGATTATTTCCTCTTGACACTGCATTTAGTTTGTTTAGGTGTAATGAGAACAATGCTGTTTATTTGGATGTTTACCAGAGTACCATTGAAATTGCCTTATAGTTTAGTTATTCTATTTCTGTTGGCCTTATTTTTCTTCAGTCTCACATTCGTATTGAATTAACCGCGTGGTCTTGATGAGGTTAAAAGATGGAAGGCAACAGAGTTTAGACAGTTCCTTTTGTATACAGGTCCAGTTGTGTTGAAGAATGTTTTAAATAATGAAAATGTTGAATTATATTATAATATTTTTAGTTTCCATATTTCTCTAACAATATTATTGAGTCCTGCACGTTGCTTTCAGCATCAAACATATGCCGAAGAACTTCTTGAACTTTTCATGAAAACCTTCAAGAACTTGTATGGTCAAGAGTATTTAATGCACAACTATCACGCCCTGCTTCATTTGGTTGATGATGTGAATGTTTATGGATCACTAGATTTATGTAGAGCATTTAGATTTGAAAATTTTTTACAGACACTGAAGAAGCTTGTCAGAAAGAGTGATAAGCCCTTACAACGAGTCATTAAACGCCTCATACACATTCTCACAGTCAAACATGACAGCATTTACAAGGAATGAATATTTGTAGGAAAAAGTACTAAGTTAGTCTATCTATCTTGATATTTTGTCGATATCTAGAAGTACACACATTGTATGTTTTCATTTACTGCTGTTCACCTTTTATTCCCACACACCATGTGACCTATTATGAGAGTCAAATTTGTACCCAGGATTTTGCTGTGTGTCCACTACAATAGGGCTTTATCCAGAAAAATGTTTTTTTTTTTTAGGTGCAAATTGGTGATACAGTATTTAAACACTTTTCCAATTCAAATACTGAACTGTTACCTGGAAACCAGCAATGTTAGCGGAGTATGTTAAATACAATCATACATTTTGGGAAGGAAGGGGGGAACATCCCTATTTCTCCCCATTTTATTACATCCCAGTTGTAAGTGGTTCATATACTGTTTGTATACTTTAGACGTTTGTGAAATATTAAGTTGCTAAGCATTATTTGTATTGCATCAGTTTCTAAAGTAATGTTTGTAAAGACACTTTCGGACAAGTTCGTCATTTTCTAAGGCATTAACCACAATAATTTAGTATATTACTTGGCAGAAATTTTAGAGGTTCTGTAAATCCATTTTAGCCTATGTGTAATGTATTATTACTAACATGACATATTGTCCATACCGTATAAGAATTCCATTATTTGACAGATCATAAAAAAGTAGGGCAATGTAAACAAAACATTATGTATCCTTCCACCACCATGTGCTTTCCAGCTGACAATCAAAACATGTCAACAGTAAAGGTATATTATGATTGCAATAACATTTGTTTAAAGTGTGTTGTGATTTTCTTGAGATTATTTTTTAGATCTTAGACAAAGAATTTATTTTCAATACTAGTTGCGCATTAATCTTACTAGGGTTAGGTGGGCAATGTTAATGAAATTATTTCATATTACAGCAATGGATAGCCTACTCTACAGACATTAAGTTAATACAATTATTTAAAATTTAACTTTTCTTGTATATTTTTCTAGGTATAATCAAAACTGTAACATTTAATGGCATTACCAAAAATAAACAAACATCTACGGGCAACTCATGTTTTCTACTTGACATATTTAAACTTTAATAATAATTAAAATAGGCTATTTCATGCAAGAATTATTACAATTATTTTTCGAGTTGCCTTTAATTTGGTTCTGTACTATCAGATCATAAAGCCGTATAGTTTAAGTTTCAAGTTGTAGACTATTAAACAAACTTACCTTTTGTGGTAGGCCTACCTTTGAAATATCAGTGTTAGCCTATTATAGTCATGTGACTATTGTAGGCTATATAGCAAAAATTTGTGCTCTCACAACCTAAACGGAAATAATAAATCAATAAAAAGCGTAAGTAATAAACAAACATGGGTAGGCTTAATTGCCCAGGTCAGGTTTAAATATTTTGTTGATTAATTAACACATGTCATCAAACCAGTACACCGCCGCCGCCGCCGCTTATCATCACTGGGCACAGGCCCAGCTGCAGACCTGCCCCCTCAGTGCGGGGATAACATTGCTGTCACCCAAGCCCTACACTGTCTTAGGGATTCCAGGAGGTTTTCAGGCCTCCCTTTACTCCCTCTTGTCAGGTAGCCTAGGCAGGAGGAGGGCTTCCTGCAGTGGCACTACTAAGCCGAAGCTTTTCGCAACACTCGTCCACCCCCTCCTGATTCGGTAATGGCAGTTTTAGACGGATTGTTGGCAGTTTCCTGGCTCTCGGCTGACCAAACCAGGACCGCATGGCATGGCACACAGCCCCAGCTAGACCTCCGGGAGGACCCTCTGTTTCGGCAAAGGTCGGGGCAGGCCTCTCCGGGGTTTTGTCGCTCGTAACCGGTACCATCTAAGCTTTTACACCCCGGTACCGGCCGGCTGCGACTTGCCCAGAGCACCCACTCCTTCCTCCGCTTCATGGGTTCCTGCGCGTATTGATGCTCTCCTGGTCTCCATTAAGGTTTTTAGGCCCCGGAGCCAGCAGGACACATCCACGCGCAGGGTTGTCCAGTTCACGGGCTTCCACAGTGCACTCGTGAAGCATACTCAAGTCCCCCAGGTCTGTCCGCCACCGGGGAGCAAGCCCCCCAGGGGTTTTCGTCTCCAAGGGTCCCTCGACAGCCCGCAAGAGCGCCCGCCTTGTAATAATTTTGCAGCTGGTTTTTTTTTTCATTCCAAATGCCCGTTTTTTTTTCGGTGGTGAGTTGGTGACTGAAATGGTTAGTTTTCTCGTCATCTTGGTGGTGAATGTTGACTAAAATGTTGTGGTTCTGAAACTAGAATTTTGGTTATTATTTTTTTTTCCGCTGGTCATCTTGGTGGTGAATGGTGACTGAAATGCTATGGTTCTGAAACAGAATTTGGATTAGTTTAACACTGGGCTTCTTGGTAGTGAATGGTGACTGAAATGCTATGGTTATAAGACAGAATTTGTATTTGTTTACTTCTGGGCATTGTGGTGGTGAGTGGTGACTGAAATGATATGATACTTTTTTTTCCCAGTTCTTCTTCCTTGTTTCTTTTTGTTTTTCATTTTTATTTTTATTTTTACTGCTGAAATCTGCATCTGCTCCTTTTCTATGTGTGCCATTGTTGGTGATTTTAGTTTAAAGACCTTTATTGGATATGTGACAGTTTTTATGCTGTTTCTCTATTTGATTGTTATTGTAATTTTGGTCGCTTTGCCTTCTGTATCAAGTCTATGTCGTAGTTTCCTAACTGTCTGATCCTTGGGTTTGTATGTTGTCCTGTGTTGTTGTAAAATGTCGCGTTTCTGTCTGTTATTCTGTTTAGTATTTTCTCTATTTAGGCTGCATAATGTAGTTCATCTGTTGGTGTCAGCATTGTCGCTCCCATGGCAGCTCTTAGTACTTTGTTCTGTAGTCTTTGTAATAAGTCTATGTGGTATCGCGCCGCATATCCCCAAACCTCGCATCCGTACAACATGGCTGATCTTATTAAGGATTTGTATATGGTTGTCTTTGTTCGGCTGGTCAGGTTTTTGCTTTTAAATAAGGCATATAGTTGTATGTATTTGGCTATTGCACTTTGTCTGATTTTCTTTGTGTGGTCTTGCCATGTAAGTTTACGGTC
>PNEQ01100584.1:0-31133 GCA_003012365.1 Medauroidea extradentata | reverse complement strand
TCACAAACTGCCAGCTCGTTTTAGCTCGACAGTAACAATCAAAGCCACCACGGCAACCCTAGATATTTTGGTTTCAAATAAAATTCGTTCATAGTGAGAGGCCTATAGATATTGTAACAAATTATTTTTGAACATCTATGGGGGGAAAAAGTAATCATTTTCAAGGTCACAAATAAATTATTTGGCGAAACAAAAAAAAAAAAAAAAATAAACACACTTTAAAATAAAAAAAACAGGAAGTTGTGTTTTTAAACTTCCTTACCTTTGGGTCTGCCTTTTCGCATTAGTCAAAAATATTTGTATTTCAGGTGAGACATATAAATGTAATAGGCCCTATGTCAAATATTTTTTAATAATGATACATACATCTTATAGAATACATTTTGCAAAGTTCATAGTTTTAGTTAATGTTGACTTGTGTCTAGAAAGAATTTTCTACAATTTATGTACAAAAAATAGTGTAAATATAACAATGAAATAATAAACTTGCCTTATTTATTCAGTAAATGGCCATGGAGTTCATTTAAATAATTTCTCAATCGTTGAAAGTAATTCAAAGTTCAGTTATGGCATATCAGATAATCACTCAAGCTAAATGACAGCCACGAGTCTTTTATACTTGCGCCTTTTTCTTCTTATACCTAGCGGAAAAATATACAGCGTTGGATGAATATATATCCAACTGGTAGAGTCTTATAAAGGTATTTTAAAACATTCCCTTAGTGAAAATTAGACGTACGGAATGGAACGGTCTGGAGTATGAAACCTACGTCACTCTTCCGATAATTCGGAGTGTCATGAGAATTACGGCAACATAATACAAAATCTCACCCATGAAATATAGCTTGTTATAGATATATTTATTATCTAAATTTACTTTATGAATGCGTTTGTTGTCTTACACAAAACCAATAACACTCGTTCGGTACATCAACACACTACTCATTTCAGATATAGACTCTACAGTACTGCGTGGTTAGACCATTGAGTAAAGACAGATGTATAGTAAAACCCACAACCGTTACACGCTTATCTACCTGAAGGCATGAACACATTCTGTCACGGTGCATACATACAAACGTAAATGCATGCTGCATGCCTGGCAAATTTAGCTACATGAACATTTTGCATTTTCTTTTTTTTTGACAGACCTCTGTTGGCTATATAATGGCAGTCGTTTGTTTTTACACTTCGCTCTTCCCATTGTGGATCGTTTTCTGTTACACTATCGCACCGACAACATTCACATGTGGCCGCCGATTTCCTTGTAGTGTAGCTCAGATTACAGATGAGTCCGCGCAGATACTGCTCAAGGCCGCTCCTCAGGATGATAACAGACGTGGCAACTACGCACGCCTGCTCTACCTCCCCGCTCCCCTCTGGATGCGCGCGCACCGCCCAGTACACAACCCATTACTCCGCTAATTTTTCATTTACGCAAATACCTCTCACGCTTTTCCTAGATGAGATACAGTTACGCTACCACTGACTTATTTATGTGTTTAATCGTAACGGAATTCGCTATATAATATTTAACCCAATAAACTACATAGCCTAAAACGTGCAGCGATTTTAATATTTAAACTATCGATTTAACACGTTTTTTATAACGAAAATAGTTTTTTCGTCTTATAGCGAGTTAGTCGTCTTCAAAATCTGTATTGCAATTCTTGTTTGAAAGTTAAATCATGAAAACTGAATGCGTAAAGCGACTTTCAATTTTACATTGAAATCCCTATCTCTCCCACACTGAACATATGGATCGAGCCGGCCCTTAAGCTTATTTTATTCAGAATACTGCAATTAAAGTGTTTCCCAAATCCCAAATATAAAAATCAAGCAATTTTGTTGTATAAACTCTTTGTCAAATAGTGTTCATGTACTATTTTTTTTATTGTATTTAATTTTTTCAAAAATAAATTTTTTTTACTGTTTCATAGTGTATAGGCATGGCTACATACTTTTACATCCATATGAATTTGATAAATTGTAATTACGGAAATTGCTAAATAGAGTGGAAAGGGAAATCAAATTCAAATGTTAACTGCTGCCGTATAGTGTACTTTAATATTCTTTATTTCAGTTATCCTACAGTATTAACATGTTCCGAGACAGTGCGCATTGAATCACAGCTTCTTATGGCCAACACTTTAGCCCACTGTACATTTTAAGACAAAAAAATAGTCGACTAAAAACTAATGACTTTTCAGTTGATAATATGTACAGGTTATCGTTTAGATAGTCGATAGTGAATTTCAGTCGATAGCACCCATCTCTAGCCACACCCCATAAAAGTGTTCTGCTTAAAATATGTTAAGTTCTTTTTCTCACGTGAATATGATTTTAGTGCCGAAAATATTTCACTTGAATTTGGTACACACTAATGTGTAATGTACGTAGTAAGTTTAAAAAATGTTTAATGCATACAGATGCACAAAAAGCTAAGGAAAATTTCAGTTTAAAGCGTTGGCAGCAAGGTGTGCCGAATATTTCACGGTCACAGAAATGTTAACAAAACTGCATTTTGGATTTCGTATTTTAGTATCAAGTACATTTTTTCGTTAAAATGTCAGAACGAAGAAAAACTCTCGTAGTTAAAGAAAAGCTGGACATTTTGATAAACATATCAGTACACAAGTTTCCCTTGCCCAGGAGTTGAAAATTTCAACTTCAACTGTAAAACAATCTTGGAAAATAGTAAAACAATAAAAGAAAGATCTGTACAGTGCAGGACGTCCACCTCCAAGAAATGGAAGTATGTACATAAAAACTTTGAATTATGCCAAACTTGAAGAGCTTTTGAAAAAGATTTGCTTAATTGGGGCATGCTTGCAAACATTCCCATTAATGGAATAGTTCTCCAGGAAAAGTCTCTGCATTAGTCGACAGGTTAGCATGCAAGACTCCGGAGCATCTGATGGGTGGATTACTATACATCTGTTCAATTCTCGTGTAAGTTATGTATCATAGAGGATGTAAAACATTTACTTACCATTTCAAAGTTTTTACAGATTCCCATTTTTAATATACTGGTATATTTTTTCTCAGTCCCTTTAAATATGTAAAATAAAGGGTTCTACTGTACACACAAGCGTGTGCACGTACATACACATACATACATGAAGTAGTGAGTTATGTTTGCAGTCAAAAATAAGAAGTGACTTACGTGCCTTCACCATAGCTAGTTTAAAAAAAAAATATATATATATATATATATGTATCTCTTGGACAGTAATTTTTATCATAATTGAGATGCCACGAATAAAAGTGTCTATTTCTGGGCTGTCAAATAATTATACAAGCTATAAATTTGTGTGATACTGTACTTCTAAATATTACCATCTTGGATAGCCTGAGATACATAGTGCACATTCTATTGTAATGCAAAGTTATAGTTATTTTTTCACATACACACAAGGACATGAATCTGCATGCAAAAATTTGGGGTACGGTATGCTGTATGTACACGATGTAGTGCGCCCTCGTGTATAGTGCTCACCATGATTTTTGCAACAAGCTCAAGGAAAAAAGTGCCTTGCTAGTATGTAAAAAAAATCATGGGAATAAGAGACCATAATGTAGCAGCACGAGGGAGGCCACGATGGTTTGGCTAGAGGGGGAGGAGGGAAGGAAATGTGGCTAACAAAGAAAAGAGAGATGAAAGACGACATTCACACTGGCTAGCGAGTGACGGTGGAGAGGATTGTGGCATGGCAGGGAAAGGGGGGCTTGCCTCTCCCATGTCTGTGGCTATCTATAAATAGCCTGCCAAGGTCGCTTGCTGCCTGCAACCAACTCACGTGTGTGCGCGCACGTGCACCTGCACAACATTCCCTCCCCTTTCTTGCTCTGCTGTGTCTGCCACTTCCAGCATGTCCCCCTTCCCTGAGATAATATACCATGACAGCAGAGCAAACTTGCCTTTATTTACTGTACAGCCAGAGCTGAGGAGAAAGCAAGACTCAGGAATACGACTGGGGGTGGCTACAAGCAGAGAGCTGTGCGACCACAACCACCACCCTGTCTTGCCTTCCCTCTCCTGGGGGAAGTAAAATTAAAAGAACAGTGTCACCCTTTTTCTTCCTTTCTTCCCCCAAGGAAAGATAGGTGACCACGTGACTAGATGTCAAAATTAACTTCTCATATTGCTTCCGCCCGCCACCCATAAACTTGCTGCCACGTCAAACAAAAAAAATAGGATTTTAGCAGTGACAGTTACAGCAGAAAAAAAGGGGGAGAGGAAGAGGAGTAATGATGGTGGAACCGGCGGTGAGAACATTCTATCTCTGCCTCCCACTCTTGACACCTGCCAGTTTATGACTACAACTCCTCCTCCTCCCCCCATCCCAACTACTAAACCCATTTTTTCACGGATTTTAATGTACCGTACTTTCCGTGTAGCCTATAGTGCGCACCTCTGAATTTTTATCACTTGTTTTGGAATAAAAGTGTGCACAATATACGAGTAAATACGGTTTGTTAAAAATGAAATTTTTATGTAGTGAGTGAAAAGACGAAAATGCTACAAAATGCTATATTTATGGGAATCTAATAATTATTTATACATATGGTGCATAGGTCAGTTAACTTTTTCCTACACTTCCAAAATGTTGTTCAATAATAATCACAGACCTCACAATTATGAGCTTAAACATAAAATATTGATATTTTTAAGGTGCGTAACTCTACAGGTACCTTTGTGACAAGCGTAAGTGAATGTGCAGTGAATATTCAAAAAACTCCCATACATATATTGAGGGCTTAGTGTCAAAGAACCGTATATACAAATTATTTTCTTTTGTAGATACGGTTCTTTGACACTAAGCCCTCAATATTTTTTAATATCCAGTGTAGAGGTTTGACGGACAGATATTTGGTCAGCGCTCAACATCAAAGTCTTTAGCGCTGGTGAGGGGTGATATGAGGTGAGTATGGAGCAGTGCTGGAATGAATGGGGCGGGGAAACGGGAGATCCCCAAGAAAACCCGCTGACCAGCAGCATCGTCCGGCACGATTTCCATATGTAAAAATCTGAGAACTGACCCCGCCGGGAATCGAACCTGGATCGCTGTGTAAGTTGTTTTCACCTTGAACTTGTATAGCATGGATCACTTACCACGAATTCACACGAGAGAATAAAAATCATGGATAAGATTAAAATAGAGCCACATAAAACTCTCATAACACGACCAGGAGCTGTAAGCTTGCCGTCGCTCGTTCATGTGTGAATGCCTCTTGGGCGATGGCAAGACAGGCCGATGTATCAGGCTTCCTAAGCTGGTGTATAATGCTGATGAGGCTGCCCTGCACTGGAAGAAAATGCCTGCGAGGACTTAAGATATCAAGGGAGGAAAAGGTTGTTCCCAGACTGAAGACTTCCAAGGATAGGCTAACACTATTACTTTGTGCAAACACAGCTAGAGAAATCCTTAATAGTATACCGCTCTGAAAATCCCAGGGCACTTAAGATTTGCTCAAAACTACATTTGCCAGTAATATGGAAATCATACCATAAAGCATGGGTCACACAGGCACTGTTCACAGATAGATTTTACAAAGAATTTTGTAGAAGTAACATACAATAAGGCCAACAACCTTGACAATAAGGCACTGCTTATTCTGGACAATGCACCTGATCATCCAACTCACCTATCAGATCTGTACGAAAAGTTCTCAGGATGTGTTTTTGCCTAAAAACACTACGTCATTGTTACAGCCAATGGACCAAGGGGTCTTGCTACATTTAAAGCATATTATTTACGGCACACATTTCCGCAGGCAATTAAAGCAACTGATGGAGATATTGGAAGTCATATTCAATTAAAAATTCCATTAACAACATTGTAGCTTGTATGTAGCTGCGCATGTGCAACAAGCTAGATAATATGCTCTCTAAAAATACTTTGCACTCAAGCTTTTTTTAGCTTCGAAGAAACAAATTATTTATGTTTACGGTAATAAATTCGTTGTAAAAAGTATTTTTTTTTATAAATATGCTGGTTTTATCACAGGACGCGACAGAAAATAATCACGCTGGACACCACTGCATTCTATTGCTAATAGAATTAAACTTTAGAGCACGCTGCACTGCAGCGCATTTTAACGGAAATGCGAAGCAATATCTGTGAATTAGTTCCTGTGCTGTCTGCCGCACTGTGCAGACTGGGTACCTAGATGCTTGTTTACCACCAGCCACTACGGTGGGGATCTAGGCGCACACTTGTTACACAACACGGTGTAGCTCGCTCTGCTGCATGTGCTACTCTGGAAGTCACTCCTGCAGCCAGTTTTCAACAAATTTTAAAGATTTTTTTTTTTAATTTCTTGACGGATGGTTTAAGATAATCTACGGAGAAATAAGTATATACTGCAGCCAGCAGTAGTGCTTTTAATAGACTTACATTACAATTTATATTCCATTTTGTCAGAGTTACTTAGGTGTTTCATACATTATTTGTAGAGGCTGGAAAAATTAGCAACTTGCGATAGATGCGATTTTTCACTAATTTTTGTCATAAATGCTATTTTTGCAAAACTGAGTGGAAAATTTATATTATTTAATGAAAATCCACTACAGAACGCAACAAATCCTTACCTTTAAATAATGTATAAACGATGCTGAAAGCATGTTTGTTAGGTTAATCACTGTAATTTTGTTTATGTAGTAATTGTTTTACATACATTGCCGTCAAATTTTTAGGAAAAATATGTGCTACACACACTATTGGTATATTATCACGAATAATTATAATTTTGCATACAGTGGCAATTTGTCACCATAATTTGGTTTCTGGTTGCTCAGCTTGCTGTTTGTTCATGAAGGATATCCAACATCACAATCAAAATTTCCCCGTTAGTAGAGGTCACAAGAACTTTACTGAAAATGAATTTAGCGCACTGTTGGCCACCTAGAATCAGCTCTAAGGTTCAGTGTTGCCTGATGTACGAGAATTCTAATATTTGTACGAGGATTTAGGGTGTTTTTATATAACGTAAGTGTGTGTGGCAGCCAACGTTTATCAGCATCGTTCTCGTGGCACGCAGGTGCGCAAAAGAAAAAAAAGGTCGTTTACATGTGTGGTTTCATGGGGAGAAATAAGCAGTACGTAACACTTGTATGAGAAATTTAATGTTTTACGCCAGAATTTTTTCTTCTGGGTGTGAGACTTTGTTTATAATCTGGCAGCCCTGTGAAGATTGATTGTTGTTACTGGCAATTACTCCATGAACATTTGTTTACATTTCGTGTGTAATGATTTTTGTTTAAATTTGCAGTGATGGATAGAACCACTGTTACAGCACGTGAACATGTTCAAAGCTTCAAGTCCCAAGGGTTGTACGCAACTGACAATAAAACTGTTTTCTGTAAGTATTGCATTGTAGCGTCTCATGGGAGAAAGAGGACACGCTGAACAAGCTCATGGCTTCAAATAAACATCAAAATAAGCAAAAGCAACTGGTTCAACAATCTGTACAAACATAGCTTGTACAGCTCAGCATTGCTGAAAAATGGTGAAAATTAGATAAAGATTACTTTTGAAAAAGGACTGTGGAAGCATTTGCCAAGACACACATTCCCTTGTAAAAGTTAGAAAACAAAGCCTTGAAAGACTGGATTTGACGGATTTACTGGAAAGGGGGGTTAATTAGACTGTGTGAAGACTCTACAGGAAAAATATGTTCCAGCACTAGTAAAGGATTTTGAAGCATCAACCACAGCAGAATTAGACGGTAAAGTAGTAAATATAATATGTGATGAAACAACTGATGAAGTTGGACGTTGTTTGTAATTATTTTTCATGTTCCCGAGTCAGAAAATAAGTTGTTTGTCAGTGTTTCATATCTTGATGCATGTAATGCTACGACGCTCATTCTTTTGTCAGTGATGGTGCCAGGTACATGACACTTTGCTTTGAAACCCTGAAAGTAGGGGTAGGATATCAGCTACACCAAGTACAGTGCTGGACTCATAACTATGTTTGGGTGGGTAATGCCTGGGTGTCGGAAATGGAATTTTTTAATAAAACCGTAACTGCTGACAAAGCTGCATTCCTAAACACAAAGAAACAAAAACATGATTACCTGAATTTTCTTGACAGAAGAGCAAGTAGTAAATAGCAATCCAGCAAAGCTTATTCCATCACCTGATATTGTCCGATGGAACAGCTGGTTTCATATAGTATTCTACCTTTCTGAATATTTTATAGATATTGTTGACTTTTTCAGCTCTCATAATATGAAATAAATAACAGTGGCATCAACTCCTTGATTAATCTTACCGACATGGATGTTAATGCCCTGGCAATGTTCATAAAAGATCACGCAAAGGATCTCGTAGATCTGGTGTTTCTTGAGGGGTCCAAGTACCCAACTTCCCATCTTCTGTATCCAAAGCTGGATACACTGGACATGGCATTCTCAGAAGTTATAGGTGGTAAATTGCTGCATGGAACAAAAACTGCCTTGACTGAAGTGAGTACCTTACAAAGAGCTTCCATTCTATTGGTGTTTTCAAAAAAAAAAAAAAAAAAAAGCAGCTACTTCAGCAAGGCACAAGTTGTGTAAATTTATAGAAAAGGACCCCAATGGAGAATATTTCAAAAATATTGCACAAGTCCTGAGTCCTGCAATGTTGTGCACACCAACCAACAATGTAGACAGTGAACGGCTACTGTCAAACTACAGTAATGTGGTGAACGATAAGAGGACAGAACTCGGAGGAAATGATACTGAACTTTTCACAGCACTTTCATTTTAGTGCAAAGACTGTAGCTAAGTCAATTGACATTATTTTCGCTATATTTGAATAATGAAATAAACACAAGAGGTTTGGAGCACAAGTTTTATATCATTTTCAGAGCAGAAGATGCCTGTCGTATCTGTAGAATGTATGCATGCAGCATACATGTTTGACTTTTTCTACACAAATATGTAATTTTTCTTTGATGTTCTCAGTAACAACCATTTTATTTGTTTGTACATCATGAACATCCTCTTTTTGATTTTTATCATTACTTTTGTAGCTTAAGTTTGTTATTCTGATATCTCAAAAATAGATGCTAATTTTCAAAATTGTAAATACAGTAGAACCCTGTTATAAAATTTTTCAAGGGACCTGTGAAAAAAGTGTTATATGCAGGAAAATGTTATAAGCAGGAATCAAATTTTTACACCAAAGATGGATATTACACAAAAGTAAATTAAACCTTCATAGTTTATGTACAGTAGATAAGCTTACAATGAGATTAAATGAGACTGCAGTTACTGTGCTATCAGAAACATGTGGTAGGTTCATGCTCGTCATCCTCAGGATCACAGTCTTTAATATCACTGTCATGTACACTTATGAGTTATGACACTTTCCCAGATATAAAATTGTTTTTTTACAGTTGTTTGTAGTCTCCAGCTTAGTTAGTTTATCTAAAATAATGCAGTTAAGAAAAATTTGACCCGAGTTGTGGTTATTGTCTGAGAAAAAAGTGATGTTATATGCAGGAAATGAAAAGACTAGTGTTGTTATAAGCAGGAAATGAAAGCATTATGCCTTATGGAAAAATGGTGGGACCAAAGAAAAGTAATGTTATATGCAGGAAAATGTTATATCCAGGAATGTTATAACAGGGTTCTACTGTACTACTTTTTTCAGGCTCTAATAATTTTTTTTTTCCCCATTCCAAAAAATCCTTTCCTTAAATAGCTGTTTTCATTATTCCAAAGTTCGATAAATCGGGTCTCTACTGCACAAAAAATAAATTCTATCCACGGGAACCGTTGGAACTCTTGTAACGCGGATTCACATAGCACCAGCATTTCATGGAACACCTTACTCATGTTGTGTGAGTCCGAGGTGTACTGTATATTTAATCAATTATTGTGTATGGTCTTCAATTTCAGCACACAGGGGGAAAAAAATGACAGGAAAAACTGGGGGAAAGACGCAGAAACAAGTTGGTAGTAAACCTGGCAAAACAATTTGGACTAGCAGTCTGGCGGCATTCTACAATAAAAAAAATATGTATGGTGCAAAATGTCTTCATATTTAAACGGCCAACTTTACATTTAGTCAAATATTCGTCTTATTATAAAATATAATTGGAAACAAAAATTTTGACAGGGTGTTTATACCTACACTGTGGATTTACAAATAAATTCAGCAAGAGCATTACTTCTAGTATAAAGTATATTGTTCAAACAATGTACACATGAAAACTTGGACAAAACAGTTGTGGTATAGAAATGTCAAATCTAAATTAACATCACAATGAAATAGATGAAACGGACCTACTTTTTAAACACACCTAAGAAGACCATCTTCTTCTTTCTTACTATGGTACAAAGAGAATCCACAGACGTCCACAAAGGTCGCTGGCTGATATGTAAACTATACATTTTGAACTGACAAATATGGCCCTAAAGTAAATTCCCTTGCAATTTGCTTGTAGTCTTTAGTAGAATCTTTGGAAAGAGAGAAAAAACACAGTATCATGTGACAAACTGAGATTGAATACTTTATACATACAATTCTTATGCATCTCTGACACAAAAATGTAAAACTGTGAAAATTGTAAAAAAAATTTCTAATATCGTTACAGTTACAATAAATAAAATTTTTCTACACAAATATACAATTACAATGACTGTACATTACTTATGATAACATAAATTATTGCACAAAGACACTGTGCTACATGCTGCAATGTGCAGCATTTTACGATACAATACAAAACGATGCTGCCATCAGCTGTGAAATAAATATATTGCAACTAAAAACTTATGTACAAGTTTTGATATAAAAAAATTTTCCCTGCCACCAATAAATGATCAATTTCATTCATCACATGCTATTATTCACCATTCAGCCATCAACAGCATTATGTACTATTATATTATATAAAACTCATTAAATACTTGGAAATTAAAAATGAGGCATTACAAACATCTAGGGTTGAAGAAACTAGGAACACTGCCAATATCTGAAGGCTAACAACAGAGTTTATAGTGCATTATATTATGAGAGTGCGACTCCCTAGCTACAGTAAATATGGCAGATAACATACATATGTATTTTCTTTACGAGGAAAGAATAGTGCTATGGCAACTGATTCACTCATATGACAATATCAAAGTTTTACAGCACTAATTTCTTACTGTAGTTCCAAATGCGATAACAATTTTGTAAATAAATAAATTTATGAATTAAGTGAAATGTATGATGTTCATGTTTTGGTTTATGTACAGTTATATAGGCTGTAAAGTTCATCCAGTCAACATCCCTTCTATATTTTAATTCTACAAGTGCACCAAAACGACATATTAGTCGAAGCTTTGCTTCGAAGGCTTGTTATACGTCAACAAACCATTGCATTAAGATGACAGACCTTAACAAGAATAAAGTGAACTGAACTCATATGTTACGGAGTAAATGTTTTACCATACCTGGAAATTAATATACATTAATCAACCTTATTAATTGTAATTACAATATGTCGAATGCATAAATATGTTCATAAAATTTAAACTTGACCACTGTTAAAAGTTAATTTGTTTTAACCCTGTCAAATAAACATGATTAAATTGTGTCTATCATGCCATGTAACTATGGCTGAAATACTGTAGTAATCTTGCAGAAGTTACTACTTTGTTCATAGTTACTGTTCTAGTAAATCATGACCACTCATAATTAACCCCACGCAAGTTAGGATTTGAGTTCACTGTAGCTATTTGAGATAGACAGTCACTACTGCACAAAAAATAATACCAGCACATAGATCATCATCACAATCTACTGTATTGTACAATTTTATTGATACGTACTGTCACATTGACAGACTATGTAAGAGGTATGCATCATCTTTAATTTCCAAGTAAACTGCAACAATACAATGAACACCAAGACACTCCTGAGCTGCTGGTAACACATTCTATTGCACGTTGTTCCTGTCTGTACATTTATCAAATAAAACACTGCATAAAATAGCCTGTGCTCAATGTTTCCACATAAGCTACAGTAATATGTTACTACATTTACAGTAATGCTTATTTCACAGTAATTTTGAGTAGATTACCCGATGCAATTTATTGATATACGTTAAGTGCTTTTAACATTTTTACACACAAACTTGAACATGATTCTGTAAGTTATCTTAGTTACTTACAATATGTGTGAAGAAGACTTAGACTTAGGCCTTTAGGTTAACCAATTAAATTGGTAAAACGACGGTTGAGGTGGTAATTCTTGACAGGAACACACACACGAAAGAATGTACAGTAGATATTTTGTTGTATTGTTGTGGAATATTTTGCTAACTTAAACCAGCTTTATCGAATAGTGAGTTGAGACACGTTGAGCAATGGTGACGATGGAAATGTGGTTGGTTACATTAGCAGCTAGGAAGCGAACCCTTCTCATCCTAGTTCACTTCCTGGCTGCTATGGTAACCAACCCCACTTCCACCTCTGCCATTACTTAGTGTCCCTCAACTTGCCACCCGATAATACTGGCTTAAACCAGCAAAGACGTTCCACAATCACGCAACAAAACATGTATGTTTTTTTGTATGTGTGTTCGTGTCAGGAATTGCCAAGCTGCGAGTACCTCTTTCTGCCTATTTAATTGGTTAACTTAGTTTCTTATAAGTCCAACAATTACAAAAATTTAGTTTCACATGGTTAAAAAGCAATTAGTTTTTTTTTTCAGTAGTAAATATACACCAATGTAGACACCAATAAAACATAGACCAAATATTTATGGTGCTAAAAAAGTTACTAAAGAGCTGTAAACTTGTATTAAAATAAATTATAAAATATTAAAGGCAGTTAATCACCTTAAAATTTTTCACAACTGTGCACGATTATAGATTTTTAATATAAGTAAATAAGATGCATTTATTTTAGATATAAAGTTCATGATTAGAAACAATTAACTAAGACAGGCCATCAACTCATTTCTTTGAATTTTGTAAGGTGTACATTAGCATCCCGATTTAACTAACTGCCTTGAAACCAGAAAATGTTTCGTTAAATCCAACCTTATATTTTTAATGCTACCCACCACCCTCCCCTCCAATTCAATCCTTGGGCATGTTTTGTCGGAAATGGAGGTAATTTGAAGAAAGTATGATAGCCCACAACAATAATATACCGCAGATGCCATCAATAGGTAAGTAGCGGCCGTAAAAGAAAAAAATTCGGGGGAAAAAAAATAAAAACTTCTAAAGGAACACTTATTGAGTGCACACGTGGAGAGTTAGGCCGCCCACGCGTCTTCAAAACGTGAGACTTAATGAACACCGCCAAGTCATCTTTCTTTCCGTCTCCCTCCTGTTTCCCGTTCCTCCAAGAAAATTAGGGAAATTTCCATGGGAGGGGGGGGGGACAATGGAAACTGAAGTAAAAGTTCGCGAGGTAACTGTAAAATTATAAATAAATACGTACAGCAGTGGCCATTGTAACTTACAGGCTGCCGCCGCGCTCGTGCAACAAACAAGTTATAGCTTGCTAAAAATACTTTGCACTCAACCATTTTTGTACTGGTGAAACACATTATTTACATTAGTAAATTTGTTGTAGAAAGTCCGCATAATTAATATGGTATAATAACATATTTTTTTTATATAAATACACTGGTTTTATCATAGGATGTGACAGAAAATAATAATGCTGGACACCACTGCATTCTGTCAGTAAAAGACTTAATTGGTAAAGAATGCTGCACGGTAGCGCATTGTAACAGACGCGAAGCACTATCTATAAATTAGTACCCATACTGTCTGCTGCTGTGCTGTGTGGACTGAGTATCTAGATGCTCGTTCACTTGCCTGCCGCTACAATGAGGATCTAGGTGCAGGTTTGTTATGCAACATAGCATCGCTCGGCCGCGCATGCTCGGCTCAAGGTCATTCCTGCGGCCAAGGTTTTCAACGAATTTTATCTTTTTTTTTTTTTTTTCGACGGGTGGTTTAAGACTGTCTACGGAGAGTAAAAGAATATACTGCAGCCAGTAAACATATTTTTTAATAGATTTACACTACACTGTATTTTATTTTGTCAAAGTTACTTAATTTTTCCTAAAAATCCTTTTGTTAAATCACTTGTTTTCATTATTCCCAAGTTCGTTAAATCGGGACTCTACTGTATATAATAAAAGTAGGCAAAAAAAGCTAAGGAAAATTATGTGTGTGTGTATCATACCATAATAGTTTTGGTTGGATGCAGCCATTACCCCACAACAGCTGCCTAGAACTGTCAGCTATGTTCACTAGATGCATTAGTGTAGATGTACAATAGTGTGATTAGTTACTACTTCAACACAGAATACAAACCTTGCAGACCACAATTTTCACTGGTATTTCCCACCTCTGTGACCGTAAGTGTACTATAGTATTTAATTTTACACATCTTTGCGTCTCCTACAAGTCTACAGCTATTAAATATGTGGTTCGTAGGGTTACTAAACTGGTACACTGCAAGATAATGAGGGAGACTGCTGCTCCAGCTGCGACAATATATACATAATTATAAAGGAAAACATGTGCTACCACCTTCCTTCTGCTTATGTTGTCAGTCTTAGCACTTATCCTATCTCTTGTGCTTGGTGATGGCTCAATCTTAGCTCATACAGAGGAAGGTTTAAATTATCAGTCAAAAAATATTTTAACAAAAATGGACACTGTACGGTGGCAAAACAATTTGACTAGGTTGGGAATAATGTTCGTGGCAGACAGAAGAAACAAGAAAAATTTATTTCAATACAGCCCTATTGTAGTTGAACAATAATGTTTATAGAGGGTAACGTCACATTCCATATAAAAAAAAAAAAGCTTCCAGGACTTCACTTTCCATAAAACAGGCAAAAAAAAAAAGGAAAAGCCTGTCGTGCATAGCAGTTGACGTGTTGTTTGTTTGACAGTAAGTTACAGTGTTATTACCGCATACCACTATGTTTCTGTTTTTAGAAATATGTACATACGTTTTATACTTATGTATCACAATAGTCACAAAATAAATGAACAGATCACCACTTGCATACATAAAAAAACAAACTTTGGGAACGAGAAGAATGTTAAAACATGCTTATATATAGTGCTGCCTTTACACACTGCCGAATTCAAGTGTGTGGATGGTCATTTGTCACAGCATAGCGAATATTTGGCATTTGTGGTCTCTCGCTGCACAAAACTTTCAAATTTTTCAGAAAAAAATTTTTTTTTCCATTTTTATTCTATTAGTAGTTAGTAGCACTGATATACTGAGTTTGAAATAAATCAATCACTAAAAAAACAAACCTTTAACATGAAGATAATAACTGTTACAGCAATTAAAGATAAACAATGAGTCCACATAGTAAATACAGTACAATCCTGTTGTTATGACCCCCTTTATTACGACCATTCCGTCCCGTTTTTACAACCCTTTTTTTAGGAACAGTGTAAGTTTGGGTCAAAAATGAAGGAAAATCTGCTGAAAAATTAATTTGTTTCACTTGTTGCTTATCTGTGTTGCATTTTCCTTGGCGAGTGCTGTGTTGTAAAAAAAATGCACGGCTAAAAATAGACAACACACCTGCCAATATCCATGCAGTCCCCCACCCTCCTGCTTACAAGCCATCATTGTGCTTGTGTACGCACATTCATCAACTTGCCTTGTCTTCTGTAGAGACCTGAGAAGGAAAGACAGAGCGGCAGGGTGTAGGTTGGGGGGGGGGGGGAGACAGCCCTTGGCTCGTCTCCATTCCCAGCTGCATTTTTGAGCCTTGACTTCTCAGCTCCGGACAGTACTGTAGGTGTCAAGGTTGCACCCACAACACCTTCCACCCAGCAGAGCTTCGCATTTTGTCTTTCTCCTTCTCCTCCCACTCTCTCATAGCCATCATATTTGTTTTCCTGTCTGCCGATGGCCCGTCGTTAAAAAAAAAAAAAAAAGGGGGGATGAAGAGGCGACACTTCCCTCCCCTCACCACTCTACATCGCAGTAGGGTTGCGCGAATGTTTGGTAAACCGAAACCGAAATTTTGCTACTTTCATTTCAATTTCGATAAGAATTTCAGTTGTCGAAATTCGTTAATAAGTGAAATCTTCCAGTTAAACAAATTTTCGATTGCGTATCGAAATTTGTTTTGTTTTAAATGGTTTATAAAATAATATCTTAATATAATGAACTTGTAATCGCATATGCAAATCATGTGAACAGATTGTTAGAAAAATATTTACATGAAGATTTCTTTACGTGCTGTTGAACGAGCGTGCAGCAAATTGTAAAAAAACATGGCTGACAGTGTGAAAAGGTGCTATTCCAGTAGCACAAACAATAATAGTGTTAACATTGTGGTATCGTAACAAAATCCCGTAACATTTTAAAAATTAACCAATTCATTTGTGTTATCAAGCGGTAGCATAGGTTTATATTCATACTGTACATTAAAGAAAAGTTTGTACATGAAAATACATATAGATGATGCTGTGTTCCGGCTCGTAATAGCAAACGAAACTTAGAAGACTTAATTTTTAATCCACCTTAGATTTCATTGCCAATTCAAGATATTAAAAATAACACGAATGAAGTGTGATAATTAAATACATTAAAAAATACGAGTAAAATAGGAAAAATCATTTTAAATTAATCACGCAACATAGTTACAGCGCAAGGTCGTTGGTACTTCGGAAATGGTCGGGCAGCCTCTGCTGTACATGGCTCGCGACGTGGCCAAAGAGTATTGTTGCGGGCGACACTCCGCTCTGCAGTATGCGCTGCGCGCTATAGTTTAAATGCTGCGGCAGATACTCCACTCTTCCACACGTACACTCGACATGTGATTTATTTTTCCAAAATGATACGTTCGAGTAGCAAAATTCTTTATTCTTTGTTTTAATACTTAAGGCGTGAAGTTTATACTTACGACAAAGTTTTTTTGTCATAGGTAATATATCAATATTTAATATTTTTAATTACTTGTGTTCAGAGTAAGGGTCTTTATACTTGCACAAATACAGTATAGTTGTGTTGAATGCTATTAGCATAACAGCAGATTCAGTTACAGTAGAACCCCAATTTAATGAAATGCCATGGGACCTGAAAGTGTTACTCTAAATCAATGTTTCGTTAAATCCAACTTCATCCCTCAACTCCCCCCACCCTTCCCTAAATTAAATAAATAAATAAATATATATATATATATATATATATATTTAATCCTCGCACATGTTTAGTTAGGATTTAAGGTAATTTCAAAAAAGTATATTACCTCAAAACAGTAACCAAACACATTTACCATCCTCAGGTAAGCCACAGTCTTGAAAAGAAAAAAAATCTGCAAAAAAACTTCAAAATCTTACAGTGAAACGCTCTGCGAACGTGCGCATGGTGAGTTAGGCTGCCCTTGTGCACTATCAACACGTGAGAAGTGATGACTAACACCACCCGAGCCGTCAATCCTTCCGTCTCTCTCCCGCCCGCTACAACAACACAATTAAGGCAATTTCCATGACAAATTGTAAAAAAATTTTTTAACATGAAAACTGAATCAAAGTTTATGAGGCAACTGTATAGTAATAATTAAATATGTGCGACTGCAGCCATCATAGCTTGTATACAGTTGCGCTTGTGAAACAAACTCGTTTTTGTTGGCTCGCTAAAAATACTTAGCACTCAAGCCTTTTTTTAGCATTGGTTAAACAAATTATTTATGATTACGGTAGTAAATTCGCTGTAAAAAGTCTGCATAAATAATATTACGTATTTTTTTATGAATTTGCTTGTTTTATCACGGAACACTAGTGTATAAATCACACTGCACACCACTGCATTATATCGGTAATAGAATTAATCAAGAGAGCAAGCTGCACTGCTGCGCTTTCTAATGGAGACGCGAAGCACTATCTGTGAATTGGTTCTTGTACTGTCCACAGCCGCGCTGTGGAGATTGGGTACCTAGATGCTCGTTCACTCGCCAGCCGCCGGGATGAGGATCTAGGCGCGCACTTGTTATGCAACACAGCGGCGCTCGCTCGGCCGCGCCCGTGCTAGCGTATCTCTAGATAGCTCCCGCGACCAGACCAAAGTTTTTAACAAATTTTTTTTTTTGTTTCTCGATGGATGGTTCAAGCTATTCTATGGAGAAATAAATATATACTGCAGTCAGTGCTAGTATTTTTAAAGGACTTAAATTACAATTAATATTCCATTTTATCAAAGTCACTTAGTTATTTAACACATTTTTTGTTATTTTTTGAAGGTTCCAAAAATCCTTTTGTTAAATTGCTGTTTTAGTTATTCCCTAGTTCGTTAAATCGGGGCTTTACTGTATATGGAAAATAAATTTTTTAGCTACATAAAAGTGCACCAAAATGACTTACCGGAATAGACTACTGAAATTAAAGAGTGGTATTGTTTTACTGTGTTGTGAAAAAACATGCACACTGATTTATAATAAAATTTTAATTTAAAATTTAAAATTTTATGAATTACGTTTCACTGTCGTTAAGGCTGGTTTCATCTCAAAAAAACTTTCGGTTTCGTTTCACCTTCGCGAAATTTCATAAATTTTCTTCCGCTTTCGTTTAGTGAGGAATAAGTCACTATCGCACAACCCTACATCACGGGAAACATTGTACCAGCATGGCACTGTCCGTAAAATCGATAACTGAGTATTTTGTCCTCCCCCCCCCCCTTCCAAACCCTAAAATGAAATTTTAAAATTGCTTTTTTCTGCAAAGTGCCTCTAGTCAGGCCCAACGTCCGTAGCGTTTTGCGGGAAATTAATTAAAGTTAATGCAATACTATAAACATAAATTGATATTAGTAGCCAAACATCACACTGTTGAGCGGTAGATATGACCGATCCTAGTCCCCAAAAAATGAGAAAAGCAAACTGCCGAGTGCCGCCTCGCGAGTGAATTGCGCGACTTATGTAGCGTTTAACAGGAAAAGTAGGCATTCATTACTAGCACAATGCCCTTGTAAATTACTCACCGAAGTAAGAAGAAAAAAGCAGAGGATGTATTTATTCACTGGACTGTTTTATATAACTTAACGTCAAAACAATCCCTCGACATTTGATACTAAGTTAACAAATTGTACGCGAACGTAGATATAAGTAGCGTACACGGCGGACAGATAGCTGCACCGTAGCATGTAACGACGTTCAACGTTTCAAAAACGCCATTTTGTGACGTTCTTACCTAAAATCGTCTAGGATTGCATGTATAAGTGGTTGCAAATAATCACTTTCACAGCCAATATATTACGTAAAAATAAATCGGGAGTTCCGGGATTATGTAATACACGCATGTCTGTTTATTTTCCAAGTTTGACATACCCATGGTGGAGACAAATGTTTCTACATGTAACTGGAAGGTAGCACTACTATTGTGCTCACTTGTGAAATGCACATATTACAACACACAATAAAGCATTTTTTAAGCAAATAATGTGACAAATTAATTGTTTTAAGTACGTGCGGTGCTAACCCAATAAAGAAAATAATTTCACTCTATTATTTATGGGGTATCGAGTAAGAATGTAAACAAATTTGGCGAGAGGCGAGAGAGATATAAGACGCTGAGAAACAGCCTAGGAGGTGGCTGTACTACAGTTAAATGAGCATATGGGCATGCGTTGAAACTATGTGTTTATAGTACTGCATCAATATAGATCCTAATACATCGTAGGATGATGGAGACAGTGGGCCAGCCAGCTTGGCACAGGCAGCGCCACCGCACGGTTTTCAAACTGTCACTGCCACATTTTATACAGGATTTTCAGTATTTTTGTTTTATTTTTAATATTGTGACTTACTAAGTAATAACTGAAAGTCTACGATTCATAATTTAATGCTTTTAATTAGATAATATATATTTTAATGATTGTCAGTGTAATTCCTTACAATTTTTTTTTGTCATAGAATTTTGATATTTTTTATGGTTCCTGAGATTGTATTCGTAGAATCGTTACCTTCGTTAAATCCAGGGTTCGTAAAATCGGGGGTCTAGTGTAATTGGAAACTCTGTTTTCATGTACTTTCAAACCAAATTAACAAAAATTTTTGCACTGCTCGGCAGTCTGTTAACTTCTTAAATTTGTAACAGAATACTACAGCAAAAAATTTCAACAAAGTCTTGACTATATGCATAACCATTACAGTAATCTTATCACTAACTGTACACACAATACATTTTGTTGCAGTTTGTTTTAAAAACATCAATACATCAAATGTTGAAGATGTGCCGGTTGAGTACCCTCATAAATAAGTACTTGTTTGAAAGAAATGAGTAACACTGAATTACAAAGGAAAAAAAATTGACTTCTTTACCATACTTACTGTCAACACTAATATACTACATTCAGTTGCAAAAGATGAGAAAATGACTTGTACAAACAATATGATATCAATATTTCAAAGGCACACAAATGAAGATTATCAATCTAAGACAGTGAAAGTGTTCACAGTCAACTTTATCTTTAACTAACTAAAATATATTCAGACAGCACCAAAAAACACATATGCGTGAAAAATACACAAAATATGTACAACAATTAATGTTTATATTAAATTCAATTGCCATTAACAATTACTTAACATATTAAACACTATGCAAAAGCATATAGGTAAATTGTACGTGTATCTTTAATTATTTTATTTAGCAAAGAACTATCATATCACATCAACATATGGAAAAGTTGATAAATTATAATCACAAGAAATTAGGACCACCGACACTCTTTGTTCGCAAGTCATAAAAAATCTGTTTCGTTCAGTAAATTGATATACATATGTATTTATAATACAAAAACTTTATAATACAAGTAATAAAAATTTCTATGCAATATAGTATTCTAAAATAATCAAGCTAACACTTTTAGAGTTGTTTACAGTTTATCAGGCAGTTAAAAAAAAAAGTTATGGCATAAAATTCCTATTAACATCTGGGAGGAAATAAAAAAGTTGTAAATGGAAAGAAGGAATAAAAAAAGGCACTCGTACTCTACCGTAAACTATTAAACAAACAAGGCGAACAATCACACTGGCTATTATCAGTAAAGTAAGAACTACTGTATTTTCAGGCCCCGATAAATTTATTCTTGCAGTCCACTTGTGTCCTCCCACTTCTAGTACAAAAACTGCCTAATAACTAACAAACACAAAGTATATTGTTCATGACTATCAAAGAGTAATATAAAAAAATTATTATAAAATAATTGTTAGGTACATAACTATCAAGAAAGCCTAAAGACCTCTGCCTACCTAACTAGCAGCCACCAAGTTTAAATGAGACATCAGAATAAAATGAAAAATTCTCAATGAACTTTTTAAACACAGTGTGCTCGATACAAATTTTTTTAAGTAAATAATTTAAAAGAAAGGATTTTAAAGAATTATTTCCTCATAAATTTATTTCTGGAATACAGTACTGTTTAGATATCAAAATTCTGTATCTAAAAAAAAAATTGGCAAAGTTTCAAATGTGGCAACTTACTTCCAAAAATATTCAATGAAAATACTTTTTTTCTGAAGTATTTTTACAAATCATCACCCACTGATAAGTTATTAAATTTTAACTGATTCCTTATTGAAACTTTATGGTTGAAAGTTTCGTAGGCAAAGCCCTTAAAAGTGCTCACTTTACCGAGAATAGCCTGTACCTGCATTTACAAGATACACATACATACTACATTTTCAAGATCTCGTACATATGCACATACACACGTGAACCACTCACATACATAGAAGTGGTATCACTTAATTTATCAGCAAAAAAAAAAAAAAAAAAATACGCACACACACACACACACACACATATATATTTACCTTAAGGAAGAGCCTTGCAAGTATGGCTTTGAATGCTCCTCAAGTCTCATGTGAGTTGAATTCAAGTACAATGGCATTTATGTTTCTAGAGTCATGTCTGCAAAGTTTTATAATTCAAACACTCTGGTCCTGTAGCACCACAGATTTTCTGCTGAATACTTACAGTACGAGAAGAAATGTATTGATACACTATTCTCTACAAGCTATTTACTGTAAGGTGAGCACTTTTAAAACCTTAGAATTTTTTTCTTTTTGCTAATTTGCATTTGTCTGCTACGTAATAAACCTAGTACTGCATGTAGACTGTACAACACTCAGAAGTTAACGTCAGAGGCCCAAATAACATTAATTTTTTTATTATAATTTTTGGCAAGACCATCTTCAAAAGTGCTCACTTTATTGTAAACTGCCTCTACACACAACTGAAAAAGACACCAGGTAATTACATTATCAGAGGACTTTAAAAAATCAACCACACTACAATATCAACATTTCTATATCTAATTTAACGCAAGTATATAAATTGCACAGGGGTTTACAGAAAACTTAACAGAAGCAAGAAAAATATCACAGCTTACAATGCACGACCAAGAAACAAATACAGAACACGTGAAAAAAAAAATTTTGCACCTCAACCTACTTTGCTTTTCTTGCTAAAGTGCCTCACGAAAACTGGCACCAAGCTAGTGACTTGGCTACTGTGGGAACCACATTCAATACACCCAGCACTGGGCGTCTTAGCACATTATTGATTCCATACTGTACTGCCTCTAAACATGCCACATGCCCATTATTGTACAACACTGTTCAACTTCCATAACACTAAAGGTAAGCATTTCTGATGATTTTTGAATACACTGCCAAAACAAGTGTCTGTGTGACTTATGCAACATTCTTGAAAAATGTCTCAAAAAATAAAAAAACAGCGATAAAACTCTTAATTTGGCACTTTGAGCAGCAATTGACTTCTAGTTTTGACTCAAAACTTAATGACAACATGTAGGATATGTTGTCAATGTTTACATCACCAAACCTAGCAATAAAACGGGTTTCATAACTGTCAATTTAAACACTTGAATGTTATACATAGTTTCAAGTAAAGTTGCAACTTCTCATGCAGGACCTTCCTTGTATTCCCAAAGTATTAAACAACTTAAATGAGTCACATGTACATATTGCAAGTTGAGTCAGCACTCATGTGAGTAATGTGTACACATCCTTTAAGATAATTATACTTAAAGTACAATAAAACCTCTTTATAACAGCCCTTTCGTTTTACTGTACAGTTAAACCCCTTTGTAAGGACCGTCCATACATAACGACCCTATTCTAAGGAACCGTGAGGGGCTTTGTAGATAGGTTTAACTGTATGTACCCCCTAAGTATAAAGTAATTAAAACATTTTATAGGACCATGTCTTTCAAAAACATAATTTTCTAAAAATCAAATACTTATGCAGAAGGCAAGACAAGACGTTAACAAGCAAGATTGATGACCGGAAATGATAATGAGCATCAAATTTGTTTAAATAAATGTCCTGTATTACCAACTGCTTTGCACTGGAAAACTCCTGTAATAGAAATAAAATATCTGTACGCAATGGATCGTTACTCCTCCTTTCTTGTAGGTACAGTGAAAAAATTTGTAATTTACGTTGTGTCCCTACGTTCTGTAAAAGTACCATAAACACCCATGTATGTACCATGCGCACCCTTACTTTTAAATAAGAAACTTGGTAAAAATATTATCCTGTTGAATGTTAATACAATCACTGCCTTTGTAATATGCTACGTTAGGTCCTTGTACACTTTTAATGGTGTCTCATTTGTATGCACTCAAACAGATAAGTTCAAATGTGACATTGTCAAGTAGTCCAAACTACATCACTCGTCTGACTTTTAACCGCAGTTGTTTACTTCCTGATGCTGTCTCCTCAGTTTATTGAGACTGGTAATATCTAGACATTGTTTTCTTGTTATGTACGTTCCTTTAATTACACCCTGTAAAAAAAACTAAAAAAAGCCAGCCTGCTTGGCGGTTTACCAGCTTCTATCAACTTCACTACTTCACCAATGGTAAACACTATCACAAATTCTTAGACGTACTCATTGTCAATGAAGTGAATCCTACTAATATGTACACGCACCAACCAAACACACCTAGTTTTATGAACAATGTACTTTTTTTCCTTCGCCAAAACATAACAGTTGATTCTGTGTGTGTGTGTGAACACGTGCGCGTGCACACACACACACACACACACAAGTGTATGAGTGATGGTTGTTGACACTCCAGACCCGACGCCAAATACCATCGTGTGCCATGCATCCATGTAAAATGCACATCTTACTTACAGTAGTGCTAATTTTAAAGAAAAAAAATGAGCACGATACACATAAAGTACACTGATATAACATGAGAGACATTAAGTACTCGTACTTATGGCTGATACTTGTATATACACAAAGGGATGACATGTAAGTATTGAAACGTGCCACAACTTGCCACCCGACAAAACTAGTCTGTCCCCCAAAACATCACGACTGCGACTCTGCTCAAGATACCAGTATATCTATCTACAAGTATTAATTGTATGTACTTGTACTTCTGTATATCACGTTATACTGTTAACCTAGCAGCATATTTCCCACCATCCCTATAATGTACATATGCTGGTAATTACCTGGTAATGAACTAAAGTTCTAATTTACATTGTGAAAGATTTTAATGCTGAAAAATGTTTGCCATTATATTCAAATTGCATTTGCTTCTGAGCACTCAAATAAAAAAAAATGAAAACATCAAATAGTGCCAATGTTTACCACTCAGTGTGTCTGTATCTGTTCCTTGACTTGCTTCTTTAACTGTACATTTTACATTTTTTAACACATTCCAAAAAACATGCAGAATTGTTTTACACAGCAGAACCCAATTACTATGGCCATCAACAGTTTCAGGGAACAGATTTTTAAAAATGGGAGGTTCGCTGTAGACAATTTAGAAAATTTTGAACTGATTTTAACTCACCTTATACCCACATATACATACCAAAACTTTCAATTTTCGCATAAAGTTTACATTCAATTACTGTATCTCTGGTGTATAAAAAAACTTTAAATTAAATACAAATTATTTCTACAGACAGACATTTGAAAAAAGTGACACCAGGTAAGTCCATATTCACCATCCCCTTGTTTCCAAAAAAACTCAGCAACACTGATGTTTACCAAAGAGATTGGGTCCATACTTGCCACTGGCTTAAAAAGGAAAATATAAATTACAATTATACATGAATATAAATAAAACGTAGTAGTTGTAAGAAAGAAATAATTTCCTAAAAGTATTAACAGCAACCTCTATCATACATGATGAAAATAATTGAGACATGGATGGGGTAGATGGCAATCACATAACTGGAGCATGGCATGCCTACTGCACACTTGGTTCCTATAAAGAGTAAGAGATGCCAGGGTATTCTACGGTTTCATGCAAGCAGGCACAAAGCCTGCATTAGTTTATTGCATTTTGCTGCCCTCGTTAAAGTATGGAAACATTGGTTATCCAGCTTTCTGTTATCACCCTTACAACATGGTTGCCAAATTATCAGATGTAGGCTAATAAGTTGTATTCACAGGTGAACAGAATGTTTTAAAAATCTACGAAACTTACTTAGAATTGCTCAAACAATCCCAGAAAACACTGAAAATCCTGTAATACGAGCAGTACACGCTACACAGTTGGTGGAGCATCACAATGCGGTGCGAAGCAGTCATACGCATGACTCGAGCATGCATGCTCCACAGCCTCACAAGCTCTCGACAAAGCTGGCAGGGAAGAGGCCAGTACGGCCTGTGCGCTGCTGAGTGCCTTTGTACCAGCCATCATCTCTCTTCTTGTGTACATGGATGATGTCCCCCACACGCAATTCCAGCTCGTACTCGCTGTTCGGGGGGTAAGGCACTATGCATCGGAACCTGCAGAACAACATAATGCCAACTCACTATAGCCAATAGGTTCAATATCACTTGTAACAAATTACTGCACTCTAGCATTACTGTAGCCTGGTTGCAGTATTTGCACACTTTTAGATAAGAACTTTGCAAAAAAAATAAAGCTATGGTACAAAATATGTTGGGTTTTAAATACATGTACTTCTTCAATGTTCTTATTCATGTATATATTTTACTGGCAGAAAATACTAATTAAAAGAGTAAAAATATATTTCAACAACAGAAAAATGTTATGAGATTCATTGCAATTTATTATAAAACTACAGTACTTAATGTTAAAATACTACTCATTTGTTTCACCCTGGTATTTAATTTTTAGATTTATTTCAGTAAACTGTAGACTCTGGATTGATTTATCCAAAACTGCAAACAAAGTCAGAAGACTACTCTTTTAGTTGTGTTAAAACTTAATTTATGTGATCTTTTACATAATATTAGTAGTTGCTAGAGATTGACCAATATTTTTTATTTTTTTTTTTAACAGCAGTTTTTTTCCAATATTTTTTAGAATCAAAACAATGATTATCATCTCCCACTACTAACTGTAACTCATTTAATGTAAATTGGTGTTACAAATGGTAGTGATCAATTTCAATATTTTTTTAAACTTAGTTTCAGCACTTTACGAGCTTGATTATTCAACATGTGCTATTTTAATTCCAACAACAAATATTAAATTACGATGACTAAATAATAAACTACAGGTATGCAGTGGTGTAAAGACATTGCAAAACTGTAGCTTGCAAAATCTTCTCCCAAATAATTTAGGTGAACCAAAGGAATAAAATATCCAAAATTGGAAGAAAACCTTGACATAATTTGTGCAACAACAGCATGACAAAGCTATGCTGGCGACATCGGACACTATACAAAGACTCATGAAATCGCTCGCGAAAGTTATATTTCTTAAACCACATTTACAGCAGCACACAGCTGGATTTCATGATACATGATGCATGCCGGATTCTCTCTATAGTGAAAAACAATTCATCTGTCAAAGACTAATAGCAAACTTTGAAAACAAGTTGGTGAACTTCCAGAGGTATATTATCTAACTACAGAAAAAAATTGTTACTTGCTAGGTTGGATCAGCAAATGCGAACGAGATCCCAATGTTTTTCAACATGCCAGGAAACTATGCAGTCCAGGTGGCAGGTGGTTCGAGCACACATGCACAGCTGGCAACAGTGCTTGCGCAAGAGCATCCCAATCGATAGTTGTATGGCAACAACAGTGTGTCATGACTGACTACCTCGTGTCCGCTCAAATGCCAAATTAACTCGCCCAGTACGAGGACCAAACCACATCTTTGTTTACAATTTAACCAGTGGTAAAATATTAACTGTTTGTTCACAATATTTACCAAATTTTTGTGTAACCACCACCTTTTGTAGACACGAGTGTCGAACCTTTCACAGTTCGCATTATACTGCAACACAACTCATTTTCTATTTGGGGAAGTTGAAAATTGCCCTTCACGTTACATATAAGCTATGTTGTATTATATACCCACAAATATGTTACATAAGAGCCCACCAGTTGGAACACCATACAACATTGAGGCTTCATGAGCAGAAGGCACATGCTGAATTGAACTTACCTGAATTGTTAAAAGCTTGTGTTTTTTAACCCTTTTAGTGCCAGTTTTCTTAGAGGTACCTATGTGAAAAATGCTATCATTTTCTCAACAATTTACAATTATTTATTAAAATTGAAGTAACTCAATAAATACGAATCAAAGTAATTAAGTTGGAAAAATTATCTACTGGCAATAAAGGTTCCCTTAACCCATTGCAATTGTAAATATATTTTTTCTAGAAAAATTAATTTAAAGAAAAAACCAGTCAATTATATTTTTAAAAATACAGAGCTGATATATCGGCCTCCGGCATTTTTCGCACAGGCAATGAAAGCCGATATTTCAGCTATTGGCTCTGAAAGTATTAACTGAAAACAACACTTAAATTCTTGATGTTTTTGACTCCATAGAAAATCATAACAGCACAAACGAAGTTAATGCAACAGTGATTAGTACAAAACAGGAGTTTTATGTGCAGTAACTGTCAACAATTGTGACTCATGACAGGGACATAATCGTTTTTAAAATGTTTTTTATGTGATTTTTATGTTTTTTCCATTTTCCTTTTCTCACTGCCGAAATTTCACTATTGAATTTGTATTCAGGTTAGGATCTTCCTAAGAAACACCATTGTGGAGATAGCTAAGAAGGTAAATATTCAACATTTAAAAACAAATAATACTTGCAGCAGTGAAAATTAGTAGCACTTTTGCTCTCTGTGTTAAGCGAGGAAATAAAGAATTATACATCAGATTTACATGTTATTGAACACAGCCATTGAAAACCAGCACCAATGTGTTCAGGTCTTCAAGGATTTATAAATGATATCATCAATAACTAATAACATATGTACAATTTACTGAACATTAAAACCAAAGCTGTGCGGGATCGCGAATTTTCGGAAAATATTCAGGAAATATCTTTCCCGAGATGGTCGGGCTGGAAACAGATTTCCATCATTTTCTCTTGGGGAAATCAAAACACAGATTTTACAATAGTACACAGTTCTCAAGAATACCGTAAAATCACTGTAGTCATAAAGTTGAAGATAACCCCTTTATACTTCAACAAACATACTTTAAAATAAACTTTAATTGCAACTAGCTGCCATTAGTTCTACACAGTGTCCAAGAATATTGTCGTAAAATGAATGTCACGTTACTTTTGCTGTAGTACACACAGTAATCAGTTTGAAGAGTTTAGCATCCTTTTTGTTTAGTATGTGTGCTCTCATGATTATTCTATTCCTGACAGAGTACAGTGGTTTCAATGTGTTATAGTTGAATGTGGTGCAGTATCTTCAAATGTTAACTGTGAATAAACCAGAGTATACATCATAAGTACATTTTTGGTAAGAAACTAGGGGAAAAATAAATGCTGTGGCACAGGTAGAATAATTTGTGAGTTTGCCTGAGACAGGTGTTAATCAGCATGGACACAAGTGAATGTAAGGGTTCACTTGTCTGTTGGACAGGTGAGGCATTTGCCAGCAAAAATTAGCGATACCAACATTGGTAGTTACCAAGGTACGTAGGTATGCTGCTCCTGGCCTCTGCGTGCTCACTGGTTGCCACAGTGTGACGTAGCTTGGCAGAAACCGAGTCATCTGTAGTACACACAAGCTTGTGCATCCAAATAACTTTCAAACTAAACTCATGAGAAATCTGAAACTATTCAGCCAATTGACTTCAACATTTTTACACTATATTTATTAACAGTCTTATCAATGATGTTATCCATTTATTTTCTCTACGCAAATTATATTACTTTTAAAAAAAATTTTTATAATGACCTGTTTACTATAGACAGGAAGCAAACGCAGGCCAAATTTTAGTAAGTGAGAAACTTTTTTGTTTTGGGAAATAGATTGGGGTGTCAGTGGACCAAATAAAAAAGAAATCCTAAATTTTATTTTGATACCCTGCTAGTGCTTGAAGAATTCTGCGAGTCACTGTTCTGTTGGCGACAGGTTGAAGGCAGATAATATTTCAATCACATGCATCTAGATCAGCTGCTCAGCCAACTACTACTTTTGGGTTTCCTTACACAGCCTTTATTTTGTAAATTATAATTACGTAGAGATATTTGTTATAACGTACATGGATTGCAATTTACTGCAGATTATTTCCCCACGAAACATGGGCCAAAAAATACTCTAACTGGAAAACAAAATACACTCAACTTAAGGCATGTACACACATTACACGCTTTGAAAGTACAACAGAGATGCACATTGGATATCACTACAGTGTTGCATCGTCACATAAAATAATATGTAGGTTCACGGGTCTAGTATTTTGAAAGAACACTTTTTTTAAGCCATGATCCTGTGATTATAATAATTTTTTATAGAGAGCAGATAGTATCACAAATCAGTTTGGTAGTTTTTGTGTAAAATGGTGCTTGACAATATAGGTAAATTTTTCAAGGCAAAAGTTACATGGTTTTGACTAATAAATAATTAACAAAAATTTAGCTAGTTACATTGCTAGCTAAAGCCGTATTATTTACTGCCTTGAAAAATTTGTCAACATTGTGGAAACCACACAGATTTGTGGTATCTGCTCTTGTTTAGGCTAAAAAATAATTATCGTGTAAACAGTAGCCACTAACGCATGAATGGTGATGCAGAAGGTCATGCGTGGTCTATGTCATGCAAGACTGCTTAATTTATTCCCCATATCTTAATTTATTAAAATAAAACACATTTGAAACTACGCCTTTATGCCTATGCCTCCATTATTTACAAAATATGACAAACCTCATACATATAGTTTTGGAAGCTCCTCAAAAATGATTTCTGCTTTTACGAAATCTCTATATAAATACAATCCTTGTTCGTAAGACAAAAGCCGGAGAAGTAATTGTTTAACATTGTTTCATACTTTTCACTAATTATAATAATGCATCATCATTTAAAGTCCCTAACAAAACAATTCAACAGGAAACACTCCACATCAATTATCTTTGCACATTACATTGTTGATTCATTCATCATCTCCTGTGCGAGTTACTGCCTACAGAGTATAAAAAGGGCAACTCGAAGACTTCTCTTCATGAAAATCTAGTACATAAAATCACTATGTCAATCTGTTAAAAATTGCTCTCTCTCTCTATGCAAGTTATTTTTAATTGTTTTGATAATGTAATTTGTTTAATTAGCCAGTTAGATATGCAACACAATAAATTGTCTTGAAAAAAAAATGTCTGACTGATAAACATAATTCGTAAGAAATGTACTTAACTATTTTAAAATATTAATTCTTTCCTACATTAAAAAAAAATATGCCTGCAGCTGAATAATATTTTATATAAAAAAAAAAAGCGTGAGTATGGTACTTTGCACGTAGGGGCAACATCGCTTTAATGGCATAGACTAATAACATTCATATTACCTAATTTACTGTTAACTATAAGTACTCTAACCTATACAAACCCACTCGAACGAATGCACTTGTGATGATACCATGGTTATTTTGACTGAATTAATTTAGTGTTGGGTTCAGTCCTATTTAGGCGAATCACTACTGCCTTTAGCATAGTCCGTCGGTGAGCAGATTCTCCCTCCTCTTTTCTAGCACCGTTAGGTTTCGCTAGGCGGGGTGGGTTCGGATGAGAAGGACATCACGATTTATTATAAATGATAAAATATCACTTCCATTTCGATCATTTTATTGCAGACGTTCCTTAGCGGGTGCAGCATAGTATGAGCAACCCAAGCAACATGCTGACCACGAAACAA
>PNEQ01100583.1:8670-31233 GCA_003012365.1 Medauroidea extradentata | reverse complement strand
GCAACACGCCTTTAGAGCAACACGCCTTTAGAGCAACACGCCTTTAGAGCAACACGCCTTTAGAGCAACACGTCTTTAGAGCAACACGCCTTTAGGGCAAAACACCTTTAGGGCAAAACACTTTTAGGGAAAATGATGTGTACTCGTGGGTAGTAGATCGAGAAGCTTGTCTCGTGACTGAGCCCCAGTGACCGAGGTCTCATGACATTCTATCGACAGGCGTGAACTTGCCTCTGGTTATTGCTTGCACAATTTCGTCCCGCCAAACCTACCCCCGTGAGTAGAACGAAACTAAAAATTTTTCATTATTGTTAAATGACATACGTACTACTAGAGCTCAGTACTCAGTCGGGATGCTGGGCCAGTACTCGTATGTGCGAATATAGTGACGGACGTTGCAGATGGTATATCCGCTTTATAGTTCGCAGGATAAATTACATCGCTTCTCCATCTCCATTTCTTATCAACTCCGCGGGCAATAAAAACAAATTCATTTAGCGCCTTGCAAATCTCTTCGCTCCAAAGAAACTAGCTCTGAACGACTACAGTCAACGGTCATCACAGTCAGCGAGGCGGCGTCGCAACTGGTAAGTTGGTGGCACGGTTCCAAACACAGACAATGGCTACACTCATTCGTGTTAGGAAGAGAAGTGATTTAAACGCCAGCATAAACCAGCCGACATAAATACAACGCACAGGATACGCTAATAGCTCGCATCCCGAGCAAGCGTGGAGAGCTATCACTCATCTAGATTACAACTTACAGGCTAACTAATCTAGATACCCGAAGCACGGCTGACTTGAAACGTGCGGGTGGCAGCCGTGAGTTAAGACTTCTTGCGATAAATACGAAACTATGAACGTCGGCATGAAATTACACTAAGGGCGTTTAAGCAGCCAAAATATTTTTTATATATTTATATCTTATGACATACTATCAAGTAGGCCTACTTGTGTGACAAAAGTAAAACATTTTCAAAAAAAAAAAAAAATTACAGTAATAACGAGTGTTTGGAATTTTATTATTTTGAAATATAAATTGAGGTATTCCACTTTATTACCACGTTCATCTGGATGTCATGGAAATTTACGAAAAGCTTCGCATGTTATATATTAACACGATTACTGAAGGCAAATTAACTGCCTGATTCAAGACAATTTTTATCCAAAGTTGCTATGATTATAACGAGTACTTGAGCCAGACAATTTTTTTTCTTTTAATTTCCATTGCAGAACATTTACGATTACAGTGTTCATAATTATGTTATGAAAGTAAATAAAATTGTTTTCCAAGTGGTTTCGTGACCTCTGATCTCAAGTTTCAAAACCACAGAAAAAAAAAACTTTAACGGCCTCAATGTTTACTCACAGCTGAGACACAAAAAATACCCATTTATGATTGATTTAGCCATTCATTGCGTCTTTCTGACGTCTCTATCGACAATACATTTACACATTACAGAAACATTATACTATTCGAAGATTTTGGAAGCCTGCATGAAAAACGGAAAACAGAAATCTTAGACCCTATACTTTCTGCCAACTATTTGAGCGGGTACTTTGTCAATGATACGCATTCCTAGGGCGTACGATCTTGCCACAATTAAATGCATGGACATTCAGCGCCACTGATAGTTCACTACAGATGCACTTTAAGGGGTGCGGATAGGTAAGATGTCGAGCGAATGACTGGAATACTCAATCGTCCATAAAATCTGAACTACTCGTCACAATTCGACGAGACTTTTCTGCGGTGGTATGATTTCCTTTCGAGTAAAACATTTGTTTAAAAATGTATTTTGAAATATATGGGCTTGACGCCACAAAATACATAAAAACAGAAAACTTTAATTGTTATAGTTTTTAATGTGATACCAGGCCTCTATACGAAACGAATTTCAAAAATACTCGCGTTTTGATTTTAAAATATTTTTTTATCCCAAAACCTCCCCCGCGGAGCTTTATGGATGTGCACGTAACGCATATACTGTTGCATGCTGTGTTTCTGAGGGCGGGCTGTATGGGGCCTGTGTCGAAACACCTTGAGGGCTGACCCATGACTCAAAGCCCGGGTGTCTCATAGTGGGAATCCCGCTGAAACTACGTCATAGATACCTGTCCCAACTGCGTTTTTACCCTGCGAAGCGACGTACGTGACTCAAATCACATGCGAAACATGACGAAATGACTAATTTTAGATCCCTGTAATGCGGGGAAGACCCGACTGTTTGGCTAAGTATAAAAGCTCCGGATCGACAAATGCGGGAGAATTCGCTATTGGAAGTGCTAGAGGAAGGTGCTACGCCTGTGGAGAGAGACTGGTGAAGACATCTTGGTGACGTCAGAGTCTACTGTGAGGCGGCAGGCGGCTACCTTCGGAACAGTGTTGGGCGAATCAAGAGGACTGCTGCGGCGGGCTGACGGGCGAAGGAGGTGGTACGCGACGGGAGTCGAACCGAAGACCTCAAGAGTGAAGACAGCGGTGCACTCGGGGTGCTGCGCAGCACATGGTGAGCCATCACCACTTCGGACTGATAAGGTTGTACACTGTCCCTATTTGAAAGCCTGTTGATTGGATATATGACTGAATTTTATTGTGATTTGTTATTTTCAACTAATTGATTGTAGACATTTTTTGTGCTTTACTTGTCCAAGCTAATTAACGTGTCTGTGACACAGGAGTAATTGTGTGCATAACTAATTGTGTTGTGAGAGTTATTGATTACTATTTTGTGTATTTCGTAGCTTTGTGAGCTATTACATCCAGTACTTAATTTAACTATTTTATTTCTAATCATAAGACCTCTATCCCAAGGAACTCATGGGAATTGCCCACATATAAAGTTTATGTCTCAATCTTGTAACAATACAAATAAAGTTATTTTTACCAAAAACCAGTGGCTCTACGTCCTGACTTAAAGAAGCCTACAATTGTCAACTAAGAAGTCAGCGTTGTTATGTAGCACGCCCTCTTGAGCAGACCTCGATCTGTTGGAGTGTGGACGAGAGAGGACGCCGCTAACAGCTTTGTTTACGACACTCGAGGTTGCGACATCGGCGTGGCAGTCGAAGACAATGACCGGAGATCCGCGAAGGAGAACAACGATCGCGACGCCTTGCCTCGCCAGACACGCAGCAGACGTCGTGAAGACATCCTCCGTCCACGGCGGACATCGCCCCCTAGTATCCACTACAGCCGGTTATAACAAGTCACTAGGGTAGGAAGAGTAGGACATCAGTTCAGCACGAGGTCAGTATACCGAGAAATAACTCTCAACACAAGAGTGACTACTCTATATTTACTGCGACATGCACATACATTTCATCCAACTATGATATCACCCATTTGATAAAATTCTGCTGTAATAGGAGGTTAGAAATCATTTAATCTACCCTGACATTTCCTACTACTCTATAACTAATATCTTTTCTCAAAATACCTCTTAATTTTTATTGCAGGAGTCCAATGTTCTCTTCACAGTCTGTAGATTTACATAAATCTGTCAAAAGCTCAGAAATGGTTTCTTTTTGCACAATTATAAAACTTTTGTTTGCTCCGAGGTATTAAATGAATTCTGCTTCCGGAATCTGGCTACGATATATTTTAATTTTTTTGTAGTCCTTGTTCTCTACTATATTCCACTCTCCACACTAAGTGAAATTACAGGCTCCGCGCATTCATATGTGTGTGCCAGCATTACAACATGACAGTAAGCATTTTACACTTGACATATAATTGGTTGAAAACTTCACAGTTTGAGTCCAGACTGATGCCAGGAAAAATAGAAAAAATGAAACATACATAAAATGTGTGCACGTTGCCATAAACAGGAGGTGCAGTGCGGCGTCAGTGTAATATTGTCAGCACGTTGCAACATCCAGACAGGCAGCAGAGCAGAGATCCCCAGGCAGACGTAGATGGGAAAGTAACTGGATTGCGAAGATTTGGCGGCGACGAAGTTGAGGGGAATGCTTTCGCGGAGGACGGGAAGCTGAAAGTACCAAGGATGATGGTAAGTGGGAGGAGCTCACCTCGTAGCGAGAATGAGAGACAGTGGACAACGTTGAGGATGGAACTTCCAAGTGTCCACCGCAAGCTACGTATCCACCATGGCACAGGGTTACTTGTCTAAATTATTCTGTACAACAGCCCTTTGAGTTTACTAGAATTTTCAAGTTTCCTACTTAAAATATTCATAGGAAAAGGCGGTAGTATGCCATACACACACTTCCATACAATTTTATTTGCTCGAAATCTGTTCGCTTGAAGTATTAAATTAAGGAAACACGTTTTGTGCTAGTACATGACGACGTATTTAATAACGGTAAAAACATCCAAGGATTAAACTCCTAGATAAGAACATACCATCACTTTTTTCCAGCTATCACAACTAATCTTGGACGTCTTATCTTCATTGAATAAAAAGAAAAAGCTTTCTGACTACCCCATATTAAATTATTTGTGGACCTCACCAAATTTATTTTTGTGGTAACGTCTCCCACAAACATATTTTGCTTCCCCCAGAAAAGTTTTGTGGTGACAACTATATATCTTACAAAACCTACAAAAAATCTGGTAACTCTTACAATAAAATGTTTTGGTTAGGTCCACAGCACATTTTGTGGCTACCAGAAAACAGTTCTTACTGTGGTGTTTTAAAAATACATTCAAATATTTGCTCTCTTCTTACATAGATTTTCTAATTTTCAGCGTAAAATATTTTAAATTTGGATTTTCAAGGGTGCACAGCTCCGTAAAGAGTATTTGTACGGTATAGTTTTAATTTCTTACATTTTGCATAGGGCGTCTTCATTTAACAGCGTTTTGTACTTTAGTTCAGGGCCATCCCGTATACTACATATCGCAGAATTCACAAAAATATTGTGCAGAAAACACGAATATTACAACTGTTTCCAAGTAAAGTAAGGTAATGGGTGTGACTAAATTACATGTCAATACTTCAGAGCAAATTTTCCTCCTAGGAGTGCAAAACAATGAACGACTTGAAAAGAGGCGGAGCTTCAGCCAGGTGTGGGAAACAATTCCTATCTCCATAGATACCGCAGTCGAACATAACCTTCATTTAGCTGTTTGGCTTCAAATGTCCTGGATGAGATGTAAGCCAAGAAAATTGATTATTTGTTTGTAATTTGCCTTTTTTTTTTTTCAGGTAAACATTCATCTTATTTATTTGCGTATCTTAACCATGAAGTAGAAACTACTATTTTTTAACCTTGCGTGCAAATCTATGAATGCGCAACTTTTTTGCTTTCTGCAATTACCAACTAACAAATCAGCATGTTTGTAAACAAGTTTTGTTTCCCACAGTACTTTTCCCTGAGATGACGTCAGGGAGCGTGTACTTCAAGTCGTCCATTCACTATGTTAATAGCGGTCCGTAGACGCTTGCTTTCTTTACAACAGCTCGTAACAATGCATGGCCTGCTCTGCTGGGTGGATCAAGTTACTGTAGAATGCCATTGCAGCTGCATTCAGTTGGACTGTCGGTAAGACACGTCTGATGAGGGACTGGGAATTGTAGTACAGAACATGTGCGGTTTACAGTCCACTTTCACTTTGTTTCCTACTTCCACGGAACGTTCCCAAACCCCACGGGATTGACATGCAATTCTTTAACATCCTGCATAACTGAAGTTTTCACAAAGTTGCAAGGTTACAATGTACAGTTGCGGTGTTTAGATAACCCGAAGTTATGCATTCGTTATTAAGGTGGCCGCCTACCTCACGCTTCAAATACGTTGCAGTGTGTTCGTAAACAGGTTATTTGTACGAAAATATTCTACGTGTGTCCATTGTGCCAACGTGCGAAAAGAAAAACTTCAAACAAGGTCGGAACCTCATTGTTAAGACGCCACGCTCATTAATAACACTGTTTCTAAGCCCTCCAACATGGCTAAAAACGGCCTTGTCAGACTTCCCTACTACAAAATGTATTAACCGGATGTCTGTGAAACTCACATTGCCACCTGCACTGAACTTCGTTGCATATTTTCCACCAATAAAATTATATGGTCACCGCTTAGTGTCCCATAGTAAAAACCGTTCGGCGGGAAGCTTGCACGCTAGTTCAGCGCTTGGCTTGTTGAGGCGACGCGGCATTTGATGCGCGCTTCAAGGTCGACCTTACTGCTCCGTCGCTTTTGAGCCTCTCATGCGCGTTGCAGCGAGTTACTTTTCTTTTTTTACGAAACTATTTAACGCAAATTATATATGTATATCTACGAAAATAACACACACTTCAAACTATGTAGCTATAGTTTTAAAAATTCGACACGTCAATTAGAAGCATCATTTTCGGGCCCCTCAAAATGACCAAAAACGGGATTTCCAGACTGCGTATCTGAAAAAAATAACTGGATTCGAAAAACACAACTGTAGATACAAGCCTTAGACTTTGACCTACGCTGCCGACAAATAAAATATTGTGGTTAACGCTTAAAAGTTCGTTAGAAAAAATAATGCTAGTGAAGCACTGCACGCCATCTGAGTAGCTTGCTCGGAGAGGCGATAATGTATTACATACTTCTGTTAAAGGCACCCTTACCATTCCTGCTTCACACACATAGCCTACCTTGGGTAGCCCCTTAATGCCCGCATCCGACTCTTCCAATCTAAGTGCAATCGCGTAAATTGCAACACGCTACCGCATTCTGGAACCTACGTCGGCGCCAAAAATGTTCAATTGCCGCTCGCATACAAGGACTTTGAAGACTTGAAGGTATATAAAGCTGGCAGCTAAATACAACACATAGTGCCAAATCTTATTTAAGAGAACAGTATCTATAGTTAGCGATATCTGACAACAGATGGTTTGTTTTACTCGCATTCTAGCGCGAATAGGTACAATAGCAACACCTCTGCGCCTAACAAAGTTACGCAATCAACGCAGGAATACAAGCGGCGTGACCCAATACAAGGCATATTTTAAGTGATCTGCGTGCCAACATTTACAGTTTAAATGGGGACTCAATTACTCTTTGAAACAACAAGGTATTCTTCGTGAAGCTTCTAAAACAATGCTGCTACACCGAGAAACCCCGCCAATTTTCAAGTCTAATGAGGGCACTAACCAGCTGCAGGAATTTTGAAATGTTTGTCGCCTCGTGCCTGTACCTAGCATTGAACGTTAGACCAACACCTAAATATGGAACCATTTTTTATATTCTACAGGTCTGCAGTTCACGTAGGAAGCGTCTGAAGTTCTGGGACATGAGGGGAATAAAACTTTCCAGGGAATATTATTTTCAAAATGGCATATTCTAAATTACATGGGGAAAAATTATTATTTCTATAAACTATCGGTACCAACTAATTTTTTTAATGCACCGATAACTTTATTTACGGCAAGTTGTCACACTTGCTTAAGTATATTCATTTTTATTCTGTAAATTTGAATATTAAGAATAATGCTAACGAAATTTTTAAAACATGTATTTTTCCTCAATTGCATGCCAAAATCGTTTTATTCTGTATGAACCTTTCTAAATATTCGTTCTCGCACTGTCCTACAGAAAAGCTCGAAAACCCTACATCGCCATCTTACGAAACATATTTGAGAAGACGGACGCACTTACGCTTAGGGGTGATGTGACAAGTGGAGGGATAGCAATAGTCGACCATACGGCTCGCTGGCTTCCAGGTTTGTTGTAGTCCAATATCGTGCGATTATATTTGCAACAGTATATTAATGCACTTGTCGAATAGCACCGAGAACGTCACAAGCATGCACACTCATTTCAGATAATGGGGTAGTTTAAAATGTAAAATTTCTCGCGGCCGAAAATGGCAACAATTTGTACTTTGCGGTAAGAGTGCGTGGTAGATAAATAAACGATGAAAATATCAATTGATTCCTACACTTTTTTCGAAGCCAATATGGTTAAAATACTCAATGACATTCCTAGATAATGGTATTTACCAACTTTATGAGTAAATATTTACTCAAAATTACTAATTTATTACGCGTGATCTCTTGCGCCGCAGTTAAATGCACGAGGTTCCGGCGTCACAGATTGTGCCTCAGAAGTTCGTAACACAGGAAACAATTTTATTTAAAACATCGGCTAAAATCATTGTCTAGAATAGTTTTTGTTTAATTTCCGCAAATTAGCTTCAAGAAACCTAGAGTTATGTAATAATGCTATTAGCGTTGAATCATGTACCACGCCCTCTTAAGAATTAAAATCTTGGTGTAGAGTCCTTACAGGTATATGCGCGTCCTAAATAATGTCACCAATAAATGCTTCGTATAGACTGTCGGCAATAACAATTGCAAGACAGTTCAGTGAATAGCGGCCACAAGTTTGAATGAGGCGGCCACATTAAGGGCACTGCTGCATTGGCACAAAACATTGTTAAAACGTACATTGTGCCTGATGAGTGGCCATTTTGGTTACCTACCTGAAGCTACGTGTATTATGAAAATTAATAGCTGCAACTGTATTCACGACGCGTTTGTGAGGATTTGAGAAGTTGAAGGACACTTCAGTACGGCCACAAACAACATAACACGTATTTCATGTCCAGCCAATCACTGCGGGAGGGAACGAAGATAGCAGCTTAACTTATCGAATTGTAACTACACAGAGCATTGAACCAATAACCTCCTACCAGTAGCTGGCTTGTGTGAAATGCTGTTTTGAAACGAAAGTTGTCATTTTTTGAGACAAATTTATTTTGAACTTATATTACAGTATCCAAGGGGAAATTATTTCACATTTGATTCCACACACAAAGAAATTTATGGTATTGCGATGTTTAATTACCATAACAACGCATGTTATTTACGGCCACCGCCTACCTTCGCGCTTAAAATGCGTTACAGTGGGTTCATATATACGTTTTTTGTACTAAGTCCGCATGTACCCATTGTGTCAATATAGGATAAGAAAATACACTGCAAACGATGACAAAGGTATTTTTAAAGCATCACATCAACTGGAAAAAAATATTCGCAGTCCCTCAAAATAGCTAAAACCAGCTTTTCAACCCGTTACAGCTGAAAAATTACTCACGTGACTCGTGTGGAACTACTCCAGAAACATGCAACGGACTTTTCTTAAGCCTTTCCACCAATACAATGATGGGGTCACATGAACTTGTTAAGTCACGCGGTCTACGATATCACAGCATGTCATTTCAGTATGTCGCGGTAGAGGCGATACCGCACCAGAAGAGCCGGTCAACATCGCCCTTGGCGCCGTGCGTCACTAACACAAACACACGGCCAGTAGACGGGGCACTTAACACTTACCTCTTTGTAGTTTCCGAAAAAAATTTCATTTTAAGGAGCCTTAACTTATAAGTAAAAAACATATCTAAACAATTCAAGTACACAATATGCAACAACAACAAAATGTGGCGATACATGTTAAGGGGATCCAAGCGACATGAATATCGTTTACATGTTAAATCATTATGTGAAGCTCAAATTCCTTTCACCATATTGCTTTCAGACCAAAGTAATTTTCTGAAATGTGAAGAGGAAAGTACCCGTATAGAAAAATTTAAATCTCATGAAAAGAATTCTTTGGTATTCAGATAGTTTTTTGTTATGAAAATATTGATGTGCTCACAGTTTTCAGTGCACTGTAAAAAAGACTAACAATCCCATAACAAAGAGAGCTGCAACGAAATAAAAAAAAATCTGTGGTGGAATATGCGTAGGTTTGACAGGTACTAAGCCACATTTAATAATATTTAACACGTATATCCCTGGTCATGTCGCCACGACCCTGTGAAGTAAACAGCGCACTACATCAATTCACTTTGATTGGCACGTCAAATACATACGACACGCGCAGTAAGTACCCTCAAGGCTGGCAATATTTAGTGCGAGCGAGTGAAACTCTAGTGTAGGTGAGTTGGCATAGGAGTCCGGGACACACTTGTCCGTCAATGTCGTCTAAATATATGTCGTCCGGTGGCTGGTGGCCAGCTTGCGTTGCGAAACAAGGCCCGCGGCCCGACAACACACACACACACACACACACACACACACACACACACACACGAACAACTAGGGTCACAGACACTACTTGCAAGCCCCTGACCAGAAAACATAGTTCAGTCATTTGTACCGGCCAGGGAAACTTTGTACCACAAGCCTATTTTGATATCAAATGAAGTATTTCAGAATTTAAGAATATGGTTGTGTTCTAGACAAATAAACTTGTTAACCTTCAATTCTGCATAGTGGTTGAATGCCACAAAGCTACTATACAAAAGAAAATCCCTGGTACAATGTTACCCCAAAATGGTACAAATTTACCCCACATGACTAATAGCTACAGCGACGAATATTTTGGAGATTCATCTGGCAGAAGCCTAGACTTGTCAGTGCTATATACGCGCGGACCACAGGTAAGTACCTAAGTCATTGGATGTGTTGAACTAGAAGCGGCTTGGGTATTCTACCCGCAAATCACTAACGTGTGGTTGCAGTAACGTTTTCCTCATTAGCACAGCCAAATAAGCAACGTCTCCATACGATGACGTGCTGCCAATAACCATGGAGCAAAGCTGCAGGTGTAAACTTAAGTCACTGAAACAAGTTGACGCAAAATTCTTTTCACCAAAAAACATTGGCGCCTTCCAATGGCTTCTAACCATACAAGCGGGTAGCACGTGACATCCTAACTTATTATTCCCTGTTTAGAATTGGCTTGCAGTAGTCGAAGGCCGTTCACGATAAAGTGAGCACTGCATTAAGTTTTCATTCGGCCGTTTTGCAGTTATCTTTAATATTTTTAATATGAAAACTTCAATGTAACTAAAAATGGTTGTGGTTTCAACACACTCAAAAGTTAACTAAAACATACTTTTAATTAATTACAAGTTCTGCTGAGTGCTCAATTTATATTGAACAGCCTGTAACATGATCTAGAGTAAATACAATTTAACTACTCGTGCCCCTTATATAGATCGTGTATGGGGAGGCTACACCCGAGAGTAAGGCATCACATCCCAGATTTAACAAACTTCTGAACTGCCCTGCCGTATGAGCATCTACCGACTCTTGAAAGAGGAAAGGACATGAAATCCTACTATGGTTAAGTGTGAGGGTAAAACGTGCCTGAATAGCCCGAGAAAACCAGCAGAACTACGACAATACTCGCCACTTATCCACACGCGCGAAAAAAAATCTGACTAGACCTCGTCAGGAATCGAAACCGAGTTATCGTGCTGCGAGGTGAGTGATCTGACAAAACCGCCTCAGCCACTGAATAGACTTAATCCCCCCCCCCAAACCACTCTCTCGCAAAACTAAAACACTCCACAATTTTGTCAATCCTAGAGACGCTGGAATCTACGTTTAAATTTATTATATTTTTCGTATTATAGTAATTTCCTATAGACGTAGCCTATTTAACATTAAGAGAAAACTATTTTATTGTGCCTGGACTGACCTCTCATGCATTTATTTTCAGAATTGTGCAACAAACGGTGCACATTTAATTTATAAACACATCTTAATGTTGTATACTGTGTAACTGAAATAATTAAAAATTATTTAAGTTTCCTAAACCCACATTTTTTTTCGGAAAATTCTAAAAGTATTAAAATAAATGTGTGTTTTCTTATGTCGGTTACTACGGTCGAGGTATACTGAAACGAATTTTAAAAACCGATTGTCCCGCTGAGATTGTAAAATAATTCCGAATTAATGGTCGCGAAAAAAAATGAAAATTTTTAATTAAAAAACACCCGTCAACTAAATAATAGAAGAGACATGATGTAAAATTTTTATTTATATTATTCCCCTCAGATGGCAAACACGTGTTTTATAGTAGGCGTTCTTAAAATGTACTTCCCCACAAATGCCTCACGAATGAAGTTCCAATTACCAATTTCGCCCTCGTGGTATGCAACCGTTTACGCAAGCATGTATGTATAGCTGCAGACTAACGGCGTTGTTTTGTACTACTTCAACGTATAATTTAAATTACTATATCAAGCTTACCAATCAAACTTGAAGGTGCATTTATTGTTTTCACTACACCATACGGATTATTGACCAACTGTTCTTACATACGACATTGCAAGCGAATGCTGCCGTGTGGCAGGAAAATCCCAGAATAGTATTTGAAAGTAAATAACGAAAAGACAGTATTAACTGCTGTGAACAATCCTAGCACAAATACAATTTCGGAAAAGGATACAGTCTTGTCCATTAAGACGACCGCGGTGGCCGAATGGTCAGGCGATACGGGTTCGATTTCCGGCGGGGCCGGCCCCTGGATTTTCGCATGTGGGAATCGTGCCGGACGATGCCACTGGTCGGCGGGTTTTCTCAGGGATCTCCCGTTCCCCCCGCCCCCTCCATTCGGCGTTGTTCCTACTCACCTCATGTGACACCTCGCCAGCGTTAGACCTAAAATCTCTCACGAACTCATACAAAAATACAAACAAAAAGGGAAATAGACCAATATAAATAATTGCCTTTATTTTTACTGTTTTTTTTTTCCTGCAACACGGCAGCATTCGCTCGCAACGGCATGTATAAAAAAAAATGTTTGTAATATGAAGATCACATGGATGCTAGAGTTTGAATCTCGACCTAGTCAAATACGTCTTGTAAACTAACTTCTGGCTACAATCGACGTGATAAAGGTGTGTGTGATTTCGTTTTGTCCATCGTGTTTCACTTTTGGATGGTAACCTTTTAAGAAGGTTCCTCAACGGGAAAAGACTGTCGTCAAATAAGCGTCCAGCACTTAAGAGTTGACGGAAGTGGTGAACTTAAGTGAACTAGTGTTATGTCGACCTTGGTGGCCGCGTGCGAACCCAAACCCTATTCGCACTATTCCGTGAGCTGAGGCAGTTACATTATTACAGCAGCCAACATGTCTAGCTATAGCTTAGTCTTTACAATTTATCCCCTTTCATTTCACGGGAAGAATACAAAAGTGATGCGAGATTTTAAGTTTCTCAAATATTTTCACACATTCCTGGTAAATATAATGTTTACGTAGCGATACACGATAAGCTTAAGGAATGGGTTATTCTGGCAATATATCTGACAAAAATGATTTTTTTTTTCTATGTGGACTTCTTTCAAATTTTTGCCAACCGTCTACGTTAATTTATGTACCACATTCTTTTTAAGACATTGGCGAATAATTTGGGAAAATTTTCAGGAACTTTATTTAGTATGTTACAACCATGAATGAAGAAATCATACTAAGGCGGACATTTTCGATAATGCTCACTTTTGTTTATTCTTACACTTACGGCACGACTGCCGCGCGATGTAAAAATTCCAGGGAAAAAATAGTTTTACTGCTGTCGCAAATAACCCCAGTTGACAGTATGCTATTGCGAGTGAATGTTGCCGCGAGTTGCAGAAAACTCTACAGTAAAAATAAGTTAAGAAGAGGCAGTAATAACTGTTGTCAACAAACGCAAATGCGTTTGTTACAGTTAATACGGTTATTTTTCTATTCTCGCTTATTTCATTCTATTGTACGGTTTTCTACAACGCGGCAACATACGTAATAACGTATGTCAAAAAATGTTTTAATTAAGGTAAAAAAATATTCTTTAACTGTCCATAGCGCCTAGTGACCAATTTGGGTACATGCTTCAAATTACGTGTCCTGACAAGCAGAATTGGTAGGTGAATATGTGAGCGTTTTATACATTCTTGCACACTTTGAAATCCCACGTGTTTCAAGTTACGCCATAATCGATGAGTACTTATATTACTGGTATGGCGTATCATTTTCCTCCATTGAAACTACGTTTTTAATGAAATTTGTTAATTTTGTAACTGTTTTATAGTTTATTTTCAACCTCCGCAAGTAAAAATTAATTCCTAATTCAAAGCCATGTACGTCAGGACACACAGTACCCAGCTCCGTAGTTATCAAAACAAATAACGACAAATTTAATACTTTCTGTACCTTCCACAAACAAATAAGTTCCGGGTACACTTAACTAAAAAAACATGTTTCTAAACATTTTAAGTACACAACATGCAACTTGAAAAACTTATAAATGGAAATTGCACCGTCAAAAATTCGAAAATGAAATTCATAGCAACAGCAATGTCCTTAGAAGTAGTCCTAATTGACTGGTGTGTTATGGGTCGCAAGTAAACGGGACTCAATGGATGATTACATTTGACCTCGACCGCTTCTCCAGCCTAGCTCGCTGCACGTGGGCGTACAAACCCGTGTCCTTCTAGGTCGATGCCGCACTACGACGCCGGTCCACATTCTTCAATGACCTGAGCCTGCGGTATACACTAATACCGGCCAGCAATATGTTAAGAACACCGCCTACCAAGCGATGAAATGCGTTGCAGTGTGTTCGTATTCCACGTATACCCATCGTATCAATGTACGAAAAGAAAACCCACTTCAAACGATGACGGAACGATAGTTTCAAAGTCTCACTTCATTTAGAAAAATAATTTCAAACCCCTCACAATTGCTAAAAACTGTTATCTGAAAACATACACACGTGTTTCGAGACACTATTCTAGAAACTTGCAATTGACTTTGCCGAAAACTTTTCACCAATAAAAAGATGTGGTCGCCATTGAAAGTGTCAGTCAGGCGAGTGTTCTACGATACCACTGCACGTCGTTTCATTGTCTTGCGGTAGAGGCGATACCGCACCAGATGAGCGAGTCAACATCGCCCTTGGCACCGTGCCTCACTCACACAAACACACGACCAGTAGGCGGGCGCCTTAAGAGTTATTTGGGGCTCAGCTTTTTTTATTGTATCAGGCACGGAAACCCAAAATACGATAAGTCAACTAACACGTGCGTCACACACTTCACCGCCTCTAGGCGCGGAGTACTGAACTAGTATACAGTGTTTTTATTGAAAGTGTTTTTCAGTAGGACAAAGTAATGGCCCTGTCGTTTTGTGGAAAGTGTGTGTTAGTCCAACGTTCTGTATCATTGTGTTTTACAGCTACGCTTAATATTTTCTCAGCTACAGCAGCGTGAAAGTCATTTTCACCACCTTTGTGGAGCTTGTAGTGCAGACATGTTACATTTTCGGACTTATGTTCACTTACTATTTTGTGCTTCTCTAGATGTGAAATTTGTTCCTCCGAAGTACTGACACGCAATTTTGTCACCTCCTCTATAGGGCCGGGGTATACGGCAACTAGGCGGTAGCCGTGATGTCGCCAAACCATTCATGAATCTGAGAATACCGATGTGGCTAGAAGACAGATAGTCGATATGTACGAGCCCCAGTGATGCAAGTCATTTCATGAGAAACGCACCAGAATAGCGAAGCTAACGCTTCCAAAAGAAACTAGGCAGTTTCTAGCCAGTGGAGACCACTTCCTGCGCGAATGTGACGGTGGCCACCCGCCCCGGTGACAAATGGGCGCGCTTTCAGGCCGACCGGAAACCTTTTTTTACTCCCCCCAACCCCTCTTGTAGGACCTCGCGTAATAAACACGCCCTCTTCCTCGTGAAGCGGGGCCGCGAAGACAAATATATTCTTCCTCTGGCCGCCGAACTACAGCATGCGGCAACAAACACACGTCAGCCCCTCTTTCCGCCATGCCTGCCTGTGTGTCCTTGCATGTCACCCCCCCCCCCTTCCTATGATACCCGCCACCAGCCCTTCGCCGACTAATTAGGACAAGGTTACAACATGTGGTCATAGAAACTTCCGAACCAAAGTAGGGTAGGTCTCATCAGCCACACAACTAAGTTTTGTATGTCACCAGAGGTAATCCATTTCAATCAAAATGTCCATTTCAGAGGATGTTGCACGGAAAACTGATTTATGGTTCAAACTTTCCCACCACGAATTAGAGGACTTCTCAGAAATATTAAAGATGCCACTTGCCTCTGAGGTTATTATTGAAAACGGTCAAATATACAGGACGTTTCTTACCTTACGTTACAAACTTTGGGCGATGGTATCATAAAAATGAGGTATAAATTTCGAAAGGAAGGAGTTTACACTTGAAAATTGAAATTTAAAATTGTGTTTTCACAAAATATCGGAAACGCCGTGGAGTTAAATTTCAATTCTGCGCACAATGTTTAGTATTGTTATTGAGATATTCAATCCATCAAGAAACTGATCTTTAAAACTCCCCCTTACAGAAAAATAACAGGGATGGCCAGCTTCTTATTGGCTATAATTATTGTGGTGTTGGGTTTTGTGAACAATTAAGGTTGTCTTTCTGAACACTCCGTCCTAACTTACAGAAAAATAACAGGGATGGCCATCTTCTTATTGGCTACAATTATTGTGGTGTTGGGTTTTGTGAACATTTAAGGTTGTCTTTCTGAACACTCCGTCCTAAGAAATACAAAAGATCCTATTGTTGTAAGTCGCTGGAAAAAGAATGCACAGTTTACAATAAAATGAACACCAATGTTTCAGTGCCTACAATACCTGGTACGTAGGCAAACACTGTTACATCCGCAATGAAATTGCACACAGGATGCTTGTAAATGAATTTTGCACTCTGACAAATGCGTCCTGTGCTATAGTTATTTACAAACCATGTCATATTTCAACCAAGAAAGCCTCAAAAACTTACAAGCAACTCACATACACAAACATGCCAATCACACACCATCTCAGGCGGATTTAAGGTATTAACGTCTGTAAAAAGCGACAGGAATTCTGTACTAACGAAGCTACATTTTTAGTACAGTTGGAATACGTACCTCGTATGCACTGTATTGCAGCGCCTGATTATTTGCATTATTTATTTCTCGTAAACGGTGCATTAGAAAGACATCAACACGAGAAATTAGGGTTGTTATGCTCAGAAAGTCAACATTAAATGTTCGCAAAACCAATGCTTACAAAGTCGCTGTCAATGAGGGAGTGACCACACCTGTTATTTTCTTGAAGGGGAGAGTTTTAAATAACGGTTTATTGACGGGTTGAAGATCTCAACAGCACTAATAGCTATGCTCAGAATTGTAATTTAACTCCTCGTCGTTTCCGGTATTTTGTCAAAATACAATTTTAAGATTAAATTTGCAAGCGTGAATTTCTCCCTTACGGATCTTGCGTTTTGAAACTTGCTGTTCATGATTTCAGGATTCCAAGTGTTTATTGGACACTATTTGTCGCATAATAAAATAATTTTTAAACAGAATATTTACTACTCTCGCTTATGAATGAAAGTGTTAAAGGTGTTGTGATAAAATGCCCGTAATACTGTTCAGGGTTTTAATATGGCGTAAAATTAACATCTACGTTACGTATGCTACTTCATTCGTGTTAAATATTTCACTAAATGGACGTCCACAACACATATTTTACGTGTTAGTTTAAATTACATTTAACATTCGTTTCGTGCTTGTTTCTTCGTCATTTTGAACACAGCGCAGCCATTTTCATTTCGTAGTGATTTTGGTTATGTGAGGCCTACATTTTTTTTCGCGCAAATTAGCGTTAACGTGTTGCGCCGGAAGCGAGTTTCAAAATTACTACTGAATAAACCGTTGTTCAGGACCTCAACACAATAATGTTTTCTCACAGATTTTGGCAATAACTATTTTTTAGAATTTTTTTTTTGGGGGGGGGGAGGGGGGGTTGTCAAAGTCGATAACTAGCCTAAATTACATCTTTTTTTACTTTGGTAAAATTATGCTACATAGTAAAAACAATTTTCAATAAATCTACGAGACCGTTTTGAGATATACAATTCCTTCTCAGAATTTAAAAATCATATTCGAAAATTAAAAGACAGCGTAAACAAGGGCTCTAGGCCTAAATAAACTGCTAAGTTTACGTTACTCAGAGACTAAAACATACAAATTAGTTTACAGATAAAAAATAACCAGGGTTACACAGTACATGGTAAATTTAACCTCACGTTGTGACTTCTGTACCCGTACAATACCCCATGCAAGTAGGTGATAGCTAAACGAGTCGGACGTAAGCATTAAAAAGTGTTTTCGTGAGTTTTTTTTAACGAGCCCAGAACTACTGGTGGGAATTATTAAAATCCTAGTATCACCAGGAGATAGGGGGGGGGGGGTGAGAATATTAATTCGGTTTTCCAGTCTTATGTAAATTTCCATCGTATCAAAATACAATTTAAATGTGAAAATTGTAAATAAGAAATATACTTTGTAGACTACTCAAAGTACATAGGCAAGATAAAACACTTTTATACACACAGGTGTGCCCAACATCCCCTAGCCGACAAGACGACACAGCTTGCGTATAAGATATACATAAATGTATTATTTTGAATACAAATAAAATAAACGAGGAATATTTTGCGCGCAATCCGAGCGCGAAGCTGAATAGCCGCACATGGCAGACCGGTGTTGCTAGACCTACGATTCCACCACACACCGTGAAAACAAAAACTGAACCATCAATAAATATATTTTGTCATACGTGCGAAAATGACAACCCGACGGGTTCGTCTCAATATTTTGCGAGTTGAACCAAATTAAGAGTTTTTTTTTTTTCATGTAACAAATATTAAACGCTAGTTTCACATCAAGAGCTTGCGATGATATTACGACAATAATTTATTAATGTTCCGATGCATGACACTAAAGCAAACATTTTTGTTTTAAAACTGAGCATTCCACACCAGTTACACACAGGCCACACTTTCTTGTTCCTACTGGTTTTTGCGATAATTCTTACTTGCACGCCTAAACGAGAGCAAATATAGAAAAAAAGTGTGGCAGTTCCGTTTAAAATTGATTTTGCCGTGATAGCTAATTTTTTTAAACAGATATATTACTGCTTCTACTAAAAAGTCAACAATAATTTCGTTAGTTACATAATTTTATAATAATTATTTACTGCCTTGAACAAATCAGCGACATGGAGAACGCAATTTAAAACATAACTGCCAAACAGATTGAAATATGTTTTCATTTAGGCGTTTTAGAATATCGTTAAAAATGTAGGAACAAGAGAGCATGGCCAAGATGCTGCTTCACCTCTTTTGTTAACAATAATAATTTTCGTTTAATAAATGAAGAATGTTACGATAACAGGCAATGTTTCTTTATGGAAACTATATATATATATATATATATATATATATATATATATATATATATATATATTACTATAAGATGCGTATTACTGGATGAAATTAGCTTTATTATTTAATATTTACTCTTCAATTTTTGGAATAAAATGTACGTAATAAAAGGTACAACAATTAGCTACGTCCCTATCGAAATATTTTCAGTTTAAGGGCTTGGGCCCGAGTTTCTCGGCTTTCGAGAGATTTATTTCTTAAAATCCATACGAGAGTCGATATCGTAAAATTGCTTCGTAACTTTGTTGCAAATTGGTTTTACTATGCATTGTAATTTTTTCGAGACAAACAGTGTGATGAGTATAGCTAATTTATCAATTGAAAGGAAACTTCGTTAATTAACTAGTTAGCAAATATTTTGCAGACTTCTGACTCAACAAAATTAGAGTATGCAGTTTAAATCAATCATAAAGTCACGAAGCGATTTTACGATAACGGCTCCAATTTATGTTTTAAATATAATTGTCGTTAAATGCGAAGAAACTCGGGCCCATGCCCTTAAGGAATTAGTAAAAATTTCATCATAAGTGACACGGAGTCGTCGACAGGAGCATGGACGGCGTTGCAGTGTATCATCACGCGTTTTTTTTTACGAAACCAATTCACTTATTCATATTATGTTTACCTACGAAAACAACACACTTGAAACTATGCTACCATATTTTCAAAAACTAAGCACTCTTGTTAGAGACACGATTTTCGGGCCTCTCAAAATGGCTAAAAACGTTTGCCTCCTGTAACTCCGAAAATATTACCTGAATTCGTAAAAAGCAAAGCGAGAGGCATGCGTTGGCCTTTACTTCATACTATCACAAAAATAAAATAATGTTGTTACCGCTTAAATTCTATTGGAATAAATCCAGAAGGAAAACCTTGCACGCCAGTTTTGCGCGCTGCGAATAGAGGCGATATCCTTCTCGTCAAGCGTGGGACACTGGCTCTTATAGCTACGTTGTACGCGTCAAAGGTGGAAATTCGACACCGGCGAAGACTCCTCTTAAGGCCATGATCTCTCATTTATTTCAAACAATAGCAAATAACTAATAATTTTTAAACAGATACTTTGAAAAAAATGTGAGACTGTGTACAGTCATACAATACACAATTTTGCCATTGCTTTTTTTTTAATAATGTAATGTTTGGTAGCAAAAAAATTGCTCCATTTTGGCTTATTTTGACAGCAAAATATGAAATATTTCAAAGACAAAGATCTAAAAATCCGTTTGGAGTATTGCAACAGAAAAACCCACATGCATATGATATAAAATTGTTAAAACCGTAAGAATTAATTTTTGATATATGTATTAATTTGCGTCAACTTTTTTCTAAACCACTGCAAAATTAAAGAAATTCAACAAAGCACTGTGACTAGTGCGGAACTGGGCAACTCTGGCAGACAAGCACAGCCCGGAGGCAGCAAGGTGCGGGTAATGAGGGAACTAACTCTCCAGGGAACATCATAGGCGAGTAAATAATCACGACAGGGTTACGACGAGGCACTTCCCCACGACATCCCCAGGTCCTACAACGTCTCCCAGAGTCGAACAAACTGTCAGGAGACATACCCACACAAGGCCTCCCCTTCACGTTACGTTTACACACGTCGCCGACATACTAAACCACTCCCCCAGCCCATGTTTCCCTGAGAAAATAAACTCCGGCAGCGATGTTCTTCTGTTGCCATGGCAAAGGGCAGGGGGACTCCGACCTGAAGGCAAGGTGGCCGACAGCTGTTGAGGTCGTGCGTGGGAGAACTTGCGCACACCAGATGCTTACTTCTTCCTGAGATCATATCCGGCATCGGCAGTTACTGGCCTCCAGTACCACAGCCAAACACTATATATATATATATATATATATATATATATATATATATATATATATATATATATATATACACACACACACACACACTTACATGTTTACATAAGTGGGCTCTACGTCTCACCGACAGAGGTCATTACACAGACTCTAACCTGGTAGCCGTGTGTTTGTGTGAGGCACGGTGCCACGGGCGATGTTAATTGGCTAATCTAGTGCGGCATCGCCTCTAGTGCAAGACACTGGAGCGATGTGAAGTGGCATCGTACATCACTCGCCTGACTTGACACTTTCAGTAGTGACCCGATCATCATATTCCTGGAATGTTTGAAGCAAAGTCCATTGCATGTTTCTAGAACTGTTTCACACGAATTCCACGAGTAGTTTTCCAGCTATAACAGGTTGTAAAAGCTGTTCTCAGTCATTTAGAAGGGATAAGAAATATTTTAATTTATGCGATGCTTTGAAACTACCTTTCCGTCATCGTTTAATGTGCGTTTCCTTTACGTACACTGATAATGAGCACATGTGGAATAAGTTACGTAACAAAAAATAACGTATTTTCGAACACACTACAACGCATTTAAGCGCGCGGTATGCAACGCCCTCAACATAGTGTTAGACAATTTGTTAGTATTTTCAGGTTTTGAGCTGTAACAGTTATTCAAACTATATTATCAAAATTTTCTCTCAACAAAGCGTAGGGTATATTCTCATTAAACAGCTTGACATAAATAATAATGGAATCATCCATAAATTTGTCATGCAGAATCATTGCAAGAGAATCATAGATTAACATTCAAGAATTATCTCGCATTGATGCTGCATGACCATTTAATGAATTACTTCTTGATTATTTATGTCTAGCAGTTTACCAAGAATATATCCTGCGCTTTGTTGAAGCGAAAATTTGAATAAATGTTATGGCTCAAAATCTGAAAATAAAAATTGTCTAACACTCCCCCCTTAAGAGTTAGTGGAGATGGCGTGAGAGACGAGCTGTAGCGTGGGACGAAAAAGTATTTAATACTGTATAGGTCCAAACTATTTAAAATGTTTCCAATGAGCTCATCTACGATAAGAAGACACTTCAAACTGTCCCCCTAGTATTTTAAATATGCCGTCCGCTAATTAAAAACATTATTTCCAAGTTCCTCAAAGCCGTCCGCTAATTAAAAACATTATTTCCAAGTTCCTCAAAAATGCTAAAGTAAATTTTTCATGTAGCTGTAGCTGAGAAAATATCGACCGTAATCAGGAAACTAAATCATATAAATATGCATTGGACTTTACCACATACTTTCCAGAAATAAAATAATAGCGTCATTGCTTGAAATTCCATTAAAAACGGCTTCTACGAAAACACTGTGCAGTAGTTCAGTACTCCGCGCCTAGAGACGATGAGGGGGTTTGACGGACGTTATATTCGACCTGCCGTTTCCGTGCCTCTAAAGCCGCGTACACACGAGCGCGCCGCGGCTGCAATGCAACATCGAAAGCGCGGAGCAACACTGTGCGCCTCGAGCACGCGCTGCGCATGAGGCGATCCATCTAAAAGTGACGAACACCACAGTTCACTGAGCGCCATGGTCTGCGCGCTACTCAGGGCGAATGCGGACTGAACACGTCCACACTGGCGCGCCAAATCGCTTTGTGTTCGTAGCAAAAACCGACAGTCGGTGGTTCGCGGCGCGCCT
>PNEQ01100582.1:7298-31234 GCA_003012365.1 Medauroidea extradentata | reverse complement strand
GCGGCACGAGCGGTGAGTTCCTGTTGGTTTAGGGAAGGAGAGCGATCCTTTACCTATCTCCTGTCTCGCCTTACCCTAACCCTTCCACTCGCCTCTATTTCTGTATTGCTGTATTTCCTTGTTCTGTATTCTAATAAACTCTTGTTACCTTCCATCTCTGGCTTATTTATCTTCCCTTTCCCAGGCTAAACTTGTAACACCTCGAATTTCACCGACACGTTAAAGTACCATATGCCGTGTAGGTATATAAATTTACCACTGTTGTACCGTGGAGTGTTCCAATGTCTGCGGTGCTTAACAATGACTATACACATCACTGAGTTGTCTATTAATCCGTTATAAGTGGTTCGGAATAAAAGTAGCACTTTTTAAAGCACTAACTATTTATTTCTTTCACTTAACGTAAAATTTTCCTGTCACTTTTTAATAGAAACAAAGCAGCCTAAGTCCCAACCAAAGTGTATAGATTGCGCCGTACTCAAAAGTTAACTTCTACGGATGCAGTAAATAATATTTTATAATTATTATTCTAGACAAGGTGTGTTGGTCTTTCAAAAGGCTCAATTTATCGCGAACTACTCGTAGCATCTATGACCAGCAATACACCTTGGCCTGCAGATAACATATTCATTGGGTTTTATCGGTAGGCATATTAATACCACGTACTCAAAGCGTGCAGTCGGAGCTAAAATTGCACACCTTGGTACACGACTAAGCTACCCGTGGTGTGTGTGTGTACTGACTGAAATCTCAAGCACAGTTCGTCCAATAAAATCTGTGTCGTCATCGTTGTTTCGTCCAGTATTACGTCTGCGAATTCCCAGTTGCTTCATTCGTTACTGTGTGTAATCTGCTCTCCGTCCCACAAATTGTCTGTTAGTTTAGTTCGTCACACTGTTTTGATTTATGTGTGTTCCTTTGTGTTTCATCTGACATAATTTCTAGCGGAATCTGTCATGGAATTTTATTTGTATGTTTTGACACATGCAGCTAATATTGTTTAGTTTCCCTTGCTTGCTACCAAGCGAGGTAAGAAACGGTAACACGATAGAAGTTGGACTCGCATTCGGGAAGACTCGGGTTCGATACTCGGCTCCAGCCATCCTGATTTCGGTTTTCCATGGTTTCCCGAAATAGCTCCTAGGAATGCTGAAATGTTTCCTTAAGGGTGTTCAAGTGCGATAAAACCATAATTTTATATTCACATGAAATAATATTACTTTTGTAGACGATACTTGTGAGTGCAGTTTCCTTCTACTAAACAATTTTAACTCTCATAGTTTTCTCATAACGGTTCGTCAAAATCAAAATTGATATGTTCTGCTCCAATACAAATAGTGAAAACCAATTGACTTACGTAAGTGAAATAATTCACAGTAAAATAGCATGCCATGGGATACGTAATAAAACGTTTTAAAAAAATCTCGTGAACTATCTTTTGCATTTCAGAAAATTGTTGAATTTTTACCTTTTCCTCTGTATTTTTGCGCTTTTTAAATAAATTAAAATTATTTCGTTGTGTTATTTTAAATACTTTATTGCATAGTTATGGGATGTAATATCACATGTGTATTATGTTATTCAAGTAGGTCGGTTGGTTTTCACTATTTGCATGGCAGCAGAACAAGCAAATTTTGATTTTGTCGCACCGTTATGAGAAAAAACAATGAGAGTTAAAATTGTTTTGTAAGAAGAAACTTTACTCAAAAGTATCGCCTAAAAAACTAACACTATTTCTTAAATATATAAAATTATTATTTTATTGCACTTGAACACCTTTAACAAAGACCTCGGTCGACTCCTCTCACAGTTCCTGTCATTGTACCAAGTTGTGTTACCGTCTCTAATGACCTCGATGTCGACGAGACGTAAAGCCTACTTACCATCCCTTATTTGTTTTTCGTTGCACATTATTATCTGGGACGATATACAGCTGCAGTGGCGAATGGCCACGATATTACTCGAAATAACCATACTTAACCCATTCCGAAATGACAGCTTTTATTACTCCACCTTTTCGAGCGTTTGGAAGTTGTTGCTGTTAAGGCACCCGCCTGGTGGCCGTGTGTTAGTGTGAGTGAGGCACGGCGCCAAGGGCGATGTTGACCGGCTCATCTGGCGCGGTATCGCCTCTACCGCAAGACACTGAAACCGCGTGCAGTGGTATCGTAGATCACTCGCCTGACTGACACTTTCAATGGTGATCCCATATTTTTATTGCTGGAAAGTTTTAAGTAAAGTCCAATACACCTCTCTATTGTAGTTTCACACGAATCCCTTCAGTAGTTGTTTAGATATAGTAGATTGAAAAAGCCGTTTTTATCCATTTTGAGGTGCTCTGAAATGGTCTATCTAATTATCGTGATGTTTTAAAACTACTATTCCGAGGTCTTCTGAAGTATTTGTTCTTTTCGTAAATGCACACATTAGCTACACGTTTAGTAGTTTCTTAGATAAAAGCGTTCTGCTAGCACGCTGCAACGTTGGCTACAAGGCAGGCAGGCAGGCAGGCGCCTTAACGTACCACTTTATTAAACACCAAAGCTCCATGCGCCCTTGTATTCTCACATGATATCGCAATGTTATAATGTGCTAAAAGAAAAATACGTGTTACGTTTTTAGTTTTCATTTTCGAACAATCTCAATAATTGATGCAACGCAGTCATAATAAACATATTTTGGTGTTGGTTACGAGTAACAATATGTTCTCGAGGTTTGACAAAAGTCTGTGCTTGAATTTCTAAAACTATCATTGATAAAAGCGGGATTTTTAAATAAAGCGTGTGATATCAGGTAATAACACATCTCGTGCTGGATTCATTTGAAAACACGACCAGTTAAATAAAAAAAAAAAACAATTTTTCTACAGGATTGTTTATGGATGTGTAATGCATTCCCAGTTCAGGATAGGAAGACAGACTAATATAATTTGTTATGGATGAGTTTATAAAGGTACAATTTTTGCTACTAATAGCGCTGGTCTCTTTAAGAGGTAATGCTGGCTCTTATGGAGAGAACTTCGGGTGCAAGACCGAACATTGCCGAAGAACGAAGTTTCATAGTGTTAGCATGGACAATCTTACTTACCGCAAGGCAACTTGCGGCTGTAAATGTTCTTTGCTGGACGAATAACGTTGTACTTCCTAACATGTAGTAGACTTAATCTTAGTTCAATTGAGGTGGCTACTTAGATAGACTAGGTTTACGATTGTGCTACACTAAATCAACGAAGTGGTAAGGGTGCCACTGACACACAGAAAAAACTGTTTTGTAGTGGCTACAAAATATTTGGTCAATTTAATCCCTACCAAACATTTTTGTGATGAACACCAAATATTTTGCAGTTTTCAATAAATTGTTTGTTGGTGATTACAAAATAATAAACAATCCAACAACAAGTTTTGTGGGCACTGCAAAATATTTGGTATTCACCACAATATTATTTGGTAGGTTCTAAATAAACAAAATATTTTGTAGCCACTACAAAACTGTTTTTTCTGTGCATACATACACAACGAAGTATCTATTAAAATTTTGCCCATGCGACTGCAAGCGGTAACCATACAATTATTTTTGTAGAAAGTATGGTTTAAAGTCCAATATACGTTTATATATTTTAGTTTAACGAATCGGTTGGTATTTTCGTACATATGGCAGTCTAAAAACAACAGTTTTTAAAAGCCATTCTGAGGAACACGAAATCCTTGTTTCTAAAATGCATGCTGAAATTTTAAACTTATAATGACGTAGCCTGAAGTGTCAGTTCTTTTCATAGATAAACGGAAAGAAAAAACTGTTAGAGGTCTTCACTGCAAAATTTTTTCGTAGTAACAGCAAAATAAGTTTGTGGTGACCACAATATTTTAGTTGTGTCTACAAAATATTTTTTGTGGTGACCACAAAATAAATTTTGAAGGGGAAAATACTCACAAAATATTTTGTAGCTGGCACGAACGGTTTTATTTTGTGTATACGAATACAATGCACGCTGATTAGTTTCGTCGAAAACGGAGTAGGCTTAATCACAACTCGCTAAAACAAATTTCAAGCGGAAGTAGGCAATACCCTTAAGAAAGTGCTAAATAGTTTTTTCGCGTTGGTGAAAAAAAAATCACAACTTTTTTCTTCACGTAATGCTTGGAAAAAATTTCATTATTAAGTGCAGCCATTCGATGCTCAATTCTATGTCGGCATTTGGCAAAATAATGCATATTTCGTTTGCAAAAGGTCATATTACTTAATTTTGGCTTATTTTTTAATAAAATTGGTGGGGTGTAAATATATGAAAAAGTGTTAGGTATATTGCTACCAAATCGTGATGTATTTGTCATTAAACAGTGTACTCTATTTATCTCGTATATATATATAATAAGGAAAATAAAAATTTACCAATTCCACTAGTTCACAAAACAATTTCTCAAAAGTCATCCACATTTTTGCTTTAAAAAATTGTAACAATTCTTTCTGAATATATATAAAAAAACTAAACTATATATATCCTGGTAAAATAACTTATTTGATGATGTGTTGTCTTTAATTTTAAGTAGTAGTTTACTGTAGTGAATTATTTCACATTTTATGTATTTAAACTGTTTAATGCTATCTGTACCCAACAATAACTATTTAATTTCTATTTGCAATTCGTAATTTATGCAGCATATAATTTTATTTTCAAATTTATTTAATAATATGACAAGTTTTCTCACATAAATTACCACAGCTATAGAAAATAATTCGTCTAGTACTACTCACACACAAGCTTCGCTTATGCGAGTGTAATGGCTCCCATTTTATAAAAAGTATTTACGCAAGTGCTATAATCTGCAAATGGAAATAAATAAAAAATAAATATTTAGTATGCAAAATATGTATCTTAAAAATAATATTTAAAAAATGACTGTAAAACTACTGGGCGTGCTTTTGCACGCCACCAGACCGGTCATGGTAGCTACGCGTCCAACAGTATGCGATGAGTGTTCCTCTGTGGCTGATCTCATGTCCGAGTGAAAGTTAATTGACTGCATTCCGAGCATTCTCAAAGGCTTCTTCACCAAGCTGAGTCGGCAGATCAACGGTCAAGAGAGTCTGCCAGCTGTACTACTGAGTCACTGGAACAGCAAGAAGGGCGCACTGACCTGAGTACTTGCCAAGTCGATCAGGGTTCGAGTCCCAGCGGGGAACGTGAGAAGCGTAGCGGACGTCGTCGTTGGCGGGCGAGATTTTCTCAGGGTATTTCAGTTACCTTCCTTTCTTTACATTTCGTCGCCTCTCTATCCTAGGCCTGCACTTCTTCGAGCAGTGTACGAGCGGTTGAAGAGACGTGAACCTAACGAGTTCATGTACTACTTGCCTCATTGCACCCTTCTGCTATAGTAGACACATGTTGCGTTTCATGTTTCTGTGCTACGTGTCGTTCAAGCCACTTGTCGAAGTGAGGGCGAGCCTGAGTAACACTCAACCCTTTCCCCTTGCAGGGGAGAAGATCATGGTCCAGCCCGCATCACAGATAAGGTGTCTCCTCTTCTTACACCCGTACTCGAGAACCAATAGTCCAGATCCCTGTTGTATAATGTTTTCAAATAAATATTCTTTTTTTTTAAATCGCGTTCGTTTCAATTTCAATGCTTAATCTCGTGACCACATTCATAAACTTTCCTGGCTAAAATTAAATGGTAAATATCAAGAATCATTACTCATCGAATTCCGGCCAAACTATTGATTTTACAGTTATAGTTTATTAATGACAAATGTTTCTAGAGACGTTGGAAGTAGTCCTATGTTCAAAAAGTATTTTGCTTGGTTATTTTAGGTTAGGTTACCTAACCTTACCAAACCGAATATTACGTTAGGTCAGGCGATGTTACCTAACCTAAACTTAACTAATACAATTTAACATAATTTAAACTTACCTAAAATAACCTAACCTAACAAAAAATTTAACCTAGAACTACTTCTGACGACTCTAGAAACATTTTTCATCAGTAAACAATACCTTTAAAATCGATAGTTTGGCCGGAACACGATGTGTAGTTACTCCTGATTTTTAACTATTAAATGACAAACGTATTCCACTCTCTTGCAATAAATGCTGATCTCAAAGTTCCCGCACTATTTGTTTGATCGTTTTGAAGCTCTCAGCTCATTTCACACGAAGAGCACTCGTTTTCATTCCAACAAGAAAGAGTCCATACCCATACACAAGTCCAAAACTACGTTAGGTTTACAAATGTTATGACCGCTGTCAGTAAGCATCGAAAATGTAAACATAACGCAGTACAGTAGGATCAGTTGCAAGATGTCATATATGTACTATTTTCCTCCTTTCCCTATAATTATTATTTCATGATTGCTTGTATACACAGTTTGTAACATGTAATTGTAACTTGCTTGTTTAATATCTGCTTATTCTGCTGAGCTGAATCAATATAGTTTTTATGTATCTGTAACTGCAATATTTATCCAGTTTATGTAGATTTTTTGAAATATGGTACTGTGTAATAAATTAGCAACGTATTAGTGGTTAAATGTAAGACACGTCTGGCGCCTTAACTTCGCCAGTAACAGTAAATTAATTAATTGATCAATTAAGAAAAATCCAGCATGATTAGGGACACGGGCAGTGGCTGCTCGTGGGATGTTGCCAGGTAGGGCTGCAGCTGCCAAGAGTTGTACAGGGATGTGCGCTGGTTGACTCTACAGCCACTGACACGCTGATGTGCAGGTGCCTCTTACTACTGAGGGGTCACAACATATCTAGTAGTCGGCAAATATTTCATGGTCATTGCATGGTCTATGGAGCGTTTATTAAGAGTGGGCAGTTCCGACTATCTGCAGCCTCACCTCGCAACAACCCACGAGCCACCGCTGGACACGGGCCCTTAGGTCCCAAATCAGTAAAATATGTACGACTTACTTAATACGCCTTTTCTTTATATGAATATAACGCAGAAAACTTGACAAGATTGTTTCAGCCGAATATTTTGCGGAAAATGAAACGCAATAAAAAACGGAATTAAATTATTAATGTAATATATAAATACCAAGTCGATATTAAAGACTGCATTCAACTTTAACCAATAATACATAAATGATTTGATACATGACACTACATACATAATTTATATAAACTTTCGAAACAAAGTATTTAATAATTTTTCCTAATTTAAAAACTGAGTATTTCACACAAATTCCTCACAGTCATTTATCCCACGTAAAATTCCACAAACCAACTAAAAATTCTACACATAAATTGATGAATTCCACACTCATGTTGGCAACACTGTTTGCTGTGCTCGTTGATAGATTTTCGCAAAGGTGGACAATGACAAACTGAAGTGTTTTGTTGTATATATATATATACGCAAGTGATAGGTAGGGCGCGGTAGTTTTCGCGAGAATATTTTTGCACCACTTTGTTTCAGTGCCTTACGTGCGCACCTACATATCTGCTTTGTGGCCAGTGATTGGATGCCGTAACACCCAGCGTGTGAGGGTTAAACCCGCAAATCACAGACGTGTTGTGTCACAGCTATCCGTGTGCTGATTGGCACAGTCAAATGAATAATAACTCTGCATAAAAACACTCTGCCAATAATCATGAAGTTGAGCTGCAGGTGTACACGTACCTAGTGATAGGGCTACGATTTTGTCGCGAGAATATTTTTTCCCCACTTTGTTTCGGCGTCTCACGTGCACATCGGCAGCTGTGCTTCATGGTTATTAGCAACGTGTCTTTGTTCAGACACGTCCCTCGTTTGACTGCACCAATCAGAACAATATTATTGTGACTCCGTACTTCTGAAATTTGCCAAGAGTATAGGCGGTTCATGATAAAGTGAGCACTCAAAAAAAGTCCTGCTAAAGTTCCATTTTCAGCCAATTTGTATCTTTCCGCGCGTAACGTACGACGCCGGAAATATCTAACCTCTCCGGACACGTCACTTGATGTGTGATAATTTCTGCTGTCAGTATGAATCGATACAGTTAAGATTTTAAAATATTAATTATATAAAATATGATTAAGTCGATTTCAGTTGATTATGTTTCAGTGTGGTTGAATTTAAATAGGAAAATACAGGGAACTATATTGCTTAACTTCGCTACCAACCATACAAGCAGTAAGGCAACTATAGTTAATGTTGAATTATATGCAGTAACGACTAGTAATATTTTTCAAAGGTTAAATTTTTAGTGCTTACTTTATCCCGAACGACCTATAAAATCATCCAATCACAGACGACGTTGCAGAACTGCAGATGTGCATTGAAACAAAATATTGCAAACATCTTCTAGCCATAAAATCGTGGTTCTAGCAATGATGTAGACATTTTAAAACTGCGACTGAAGTTGATTGTTTGCTAGGCTCCAACGTGCTGTGTTTAACACCGAAGGTTGTGTATCGATATTGGTAATCGTTAGAGATGATGGGTAGAGATGACAAAAATTCGTGAATCCAATGGCCTGCATGTTAGAATCAAATATCCTATGCATACTCAAGCCCTGTCTATTCGTTCATTGTCTATTGTTCCACTGAGTAGCAGCTAGTGGACAAATGGTCGTGACTTGAGTATGCATAGGATATTTGATTCTAACATGCATGTCATTGAATTCGCGAAATTTCACCATCTCTAAATTGATGGTATAATATCGCGAAAATGTTTTGTACCAACATACCTTTGAAAACGTTGTAGATTCTTGCTACATGTTTGACTGGGTAACATATACTTCTGACACAACGTAGCTTTCTGCAGACGAATAACAATCATCGAATATTACAATATCGGAATTCTCACTGGCTCAGTCAAATAGGGTAACAGTTCTAAGTATAAGCTAAAGCCAGCAATCTTGTGGTAAGCTGAACGTGTGTTGAAATCCAGCAAACAGTCAAGTTTTACCGCAATAAACCATTATATCTAGCAATCGTTTATTTGAAGCGGTTTTTATCATTTCATCAGGGCTAATTAAACAGTACAGCTTTAACACGGAACGTGAGAGAGTCGACACAAAACTGTTCACACCTGCCACGATTAAGATATTACAGTTTATTGGAGACTGTTAAATATTTTGGCGATTTTTCTGTATCACTAGGCATTGCTAACGAATGTTGCCGAGTTGCAGAAAACCCACAAATACAACAATACGTACTCCTTTTATGTTAACTGTGGGTTATCTTCGACTCAACAACATTCGCTATACCCCCGTACGGAACGTTGATACTTTTCAAAACGAACTGTTGAAAAAAAAAAGTACTAGGATTATTTTCGTAATTACTGTACAACTGTATAAGCAAATGACAAGCAATACGGTAAGATAAATTATAGATAAATGTTTATTGCTACGCATCCGCGAGTATGATATTTGTTCGTAATAATTATTTTAAAAGTGAGTTAAACACGTCAGTTATACGATAATTTGAGGATGGTTGGGTTGGCATTAATGTCGTAGAAATAGTTCTTCTGTATATTATGATTAGCGGCTAAAATATAGAAAATCGTTTAATGTAATATGTAAACAATGTGTTCATTTTCAGGAAATGTAATGAAATTTACATTTATATTTACATATATTACAATGTACGTCGTGAAAACAGATCCAAGCTAGAAGCAGGACTTCCAGAAAGTATCAAGTTACAGTACGGCGGGTATACCAATGGCGTATATTTAACAAAACACTTAAGTTTAGTATTACTTTTTGCAGAACTGCGCGTGTTAAAAGGACGTCGAGCGAAGTTATTTGTTTGGTGAACATGTGCCACTCTAGCACTTCGGCGGAGGTGCGGTATTAACAAAGGAGGCCCCGTCTGGTGTCCGATGACTTGACAAGATATCTCCCTTCCCGACATCTTTACTCGATCGTGCCCGATTGGCTCAGGGGATTTGAAGTAGTAGGACTTTCGAAAAGGAAGCGGAGGGAGGGAGGTCTGCTTTCGTCGACCGAGACGGCCCCTAGGGCTCCTCAAAAACCATACGCAACAATAATTACATTATCTGCGTGCATGAGCGCCACCGCTTCCGGTTATTAATCATCGTTGTTAGGAGAGCGGAGGTGAAATGAGGGAGGGAAACTTCACTGCGCGCCTTCCTTCCGATTGAAAAATGATTCGTTGAAGGGGCCGAGGTAATGGAATAGGCCCTAGGTTCATATAACCTCACGTCACTTTTATCAAGTGTAGTGCTATTAAATCTTGAGCGCTTCCCTCCCACTTAGGATGCAGTCCGATTAGTGTAACGGAATTAATTTAGTAGTAGGTGACGCTCACATGTCAAAACAAGATGATTTGTATGCGTGCCTGTTAAGTCAATTTAAGTGTTTTTTTTTCCAGTCAAGCTCATTGTTTTGTCTCGCTTCTGTAGTTCAACATTTACCTACGATACGGATTCGCTGCGAAACGGTGACAATAGAAGCGCTTACGAAAACGTAGTAGGTATAATCTACTCGATGGTATTAGTCACGTGATCGGATCTACTCAGTCGTTGGATGTTCAACGGTTTTATTGGAGCGTACATAATAATTTCGAAGAGAAATATGTTGGCGCCCTGTAAAAAAAGCAGCAAAATCTGCAGAAGTGTTGTATTTCAGTCGCCAATCCGGCAGACCTGCATTATTAGCACAGGTTAGAACAGTACAGAAAATCCTTTTGTACTTGTACAATAAACATATATAGCTTTACAATTGTGTACTACATGCTGTACAAAAATGTTACTGTTAACCCCCAAAATTTACATGGCAATAAACGATTGCAAAGTGAAAGATCTTTGACACATAACAGCTGTTTTTTGCATTAATCGAAAGTTTAATATAGGCTATGTTATTAAATTTAGAATTTGTATGGTTAGAAGGCCTAATACTTGACAATAATGTGATTTATTCCATATCTGAATCACATTCGCGGGCGACATTTTTACTGGCTTAGCTCCTCCAGACGTCTCGTCCAACAAAAATATTACATCCCAACATCGTATTTTTACGTGAAATGCACTCAAGCATCTTATAAATGATTTTCTTTTGTGTACACACGCAGCAGCCTGCATTTGTTTACTTTTTACACGACTATCTGTACCCTGCTCCCGAGCAGGGTAGACCTGAGTAATTTTATGATCAATGTTGAAACTTTGTCACAGGGAAAATTTCTGCCGCTTGAGCGCTAGTATCGGTAAGAGAAGTAAACTGACCAACCACGGAGCTTTGCTGAATTTTAAGTTTCATAAGTTGATTATTTAAAACGTGAGATTGGTACCATTTCACTTTAAAATTCATTTAAATGATTTCTGTCATTTCCAAGCCTATTTAAATTTAATTTTACTACGGTTTCGTAATGTTCTGGTCCCTTACCGATAGCAGCGAAACTAGCAACAGAAATTTTCCCTGTGCTAAAATCTCCCATAAGAAAACACATTTTCTTTCCAACTTGAGTCGATCCAGCGAAGAGATCAAGTAGAATATTTAGAGATCTTATGTGCCGGTAGACTGTACTCGCATGAGGTTCTTGCCCGATTTTACAGTAATGATTACTCTATCGAGTAGATCGAGTAAGGTTTTCATAAACGCCTTAGATGAGTTATTCCCTCTAAAAACACACTGCTACACGCTATTTGTGTAAGTGGTAGATTTTTTTATTATAATAATTTTACTTCAGACAACTCGCAAAATCGTGCTGTTGTGATAATACTAAAATAAAATACATTACACTCAAAAATAGAAATAAACCATAAAGTTTACGCAGGTCATTAAATAGGATAAAAACTAACTAAAAAAACTTTTAGTATAAAAATTAATCAAGTGATTTTGAGTATCAAATTGGTGTTGACAGTTTGGCTTAACATTTTTGATACGACGAAAGAACGAATGTTGGTCTACAGGTGTAATCATTTGAACAAATTAATTACAAATATTAGTGATAAATAAATTTTTGGATGCATGTGGTCTGTTAGCAGGTTGATTAGACATCACAAAGCACAGCACATCAGCATACAGCGGTTGTACAGAAAAAAAATAAGAGTTGAAATTCAAACAATGCAAGCCGGCTCCCGCTTCGTTAGCCTAAAACAAAAGAAGCATCTCATTTGTGCTGGCCGAGAGGAGGAGGGCGTGGTTGCAGGGGTCGGTGCATTCTGCTGTGATGCGTTGTTACATTTTATGCGAGTTTGTAATTGGAATTATACACGCCACAGGAACAAAAAGCGCGCAGTCATGCGGTTTTACGATTTTGTCAAAAACGAACAAATAAAGGCGCGAGCGTGGACGAGGGAGGAGGCTGGGGTTGGATTTTAATCTGCAACGTGACTGCGACAGTGCCATTCGTGCGCGCGTGATTGACATTTCGGAGGCTTTTGTTGTCCGGAGCTAGGGTCGGCGTGTTGGGACAACTGTATAGCCTGCTCTCCCTCCCCCCTTCCTTCGCCATTCTAACACCATCACACTGGCCGTCGGCAGTGTTGGCACCCCTGCTGGTAATTTTCAATGCGCGCCGCGTGAATGCAATATCGCAGCGGAGGTCACGCGCGGCGGCCATTTTGGCAGCTGTGACGTCACGCTGCGATGACTGGTGGCGCGGCGCGGCGGTCGCCAGGACGAACTGAAAATAGCGAGAGAGTTGACAGCGCAGCGGCCCGGCGGGAATACTAACTAAGCCGCTGACGAGTGCCAAAGTTGTTTTCAAGCACTCGAGATGCGTCTGTTCGCGGTAACATAAGCACCTTTGAAGAGGCCTTGTCTACGGTAATAATTAAGAGCCAGTGTTACTTCTTATGGCTCATTTTTCTTCATTCCTTCCTGATTAATAATTTGGCAATATTTGACAGAAAATATTTCAATAGTGGCGTAACTAATTACTTTGCCTTTCATTACGTGTATTGTATTCAAAAATTAAAGTGTTACTATGAAGAAAATAAGGTAATTTAAATTTAAAAGTGAAAATTCTTTCTCGCCAAATAACTCCTAGTTACGATTTCATCCAATATCGCGTACGTAATAGTACAATGTAATGATGTTTCTATAAAGAGAAATTGCTGGCTTTTCGTGACATCCTTCATTTATTAAACGAAAGTGAATATTATTAACATAAGAGGTGATGCAATCTCTCAAGGCCGTCCAACATTATACTGCATTTCTCCTTTTATATTTCTTTTTTGCGCCTGAATTCTGTGTAACGCCAGGCTCATCATAGCTATATTAATTTATATATTTTCTGAATTTGATTTCTGTACCAACTTACTGAATGTTACATTATTCAAACGATGCATTAGGTTTACTTCCCAATATTTTCGTATGACGCATCATTGCATTGTACTATTTTCATATTTTAAAATTAATGTAGCGTCTTATTTGCTATCGTAATTTGCCATTTTGTATGCATTGTTATTATTAATTGTTTACTTTTTTATATTTGTAAGATATTGTGTTCTGTAGTTGTACGATAATGATTAAGTGTAATAGAAGCCTAAATGTCTTAACTAAATTCATCGCTTATGTGATAAATTCATGTCTCACTAAAGGCTCTGCTACAATTGATTTAGCACAGATAACAGCACACGCACAGAAACAGCGGGATGTGGTTGTTATAATACATGTGTGTGTTGGTATCACTGATTCTGAATTATTTTATTGTTACCGCCTTTCGTAAATAACTTTTTTGTTTATTTTATAATACAAAATCGAGTGCACTTATTATTTTTATAATTTCAGTAACAGTTATAAACCTTAAAAACAATTTCATTTCGAACAAATCAATTTACTAACTTCGGCGCGAATTTTTACAAATGTTAGTTAAATTAGGTTCTATTTTCATCCGTGTTAATTTTCTTTTGGACACGGTGATATCTATGTTCTGATTGGCTGCGCATGGCACACGGCGCACACGCACAGAAAAATGTAATTTTTTTTCCAAACTTCCTGTGCGTCGATCTTGTGCTGTTTTTCTGTGCGCGCATTGTAGCGTGAGGCATTTGGAAACTGTGCTTTGGAATTCATGTGCGTGTGCTATATTCTGTGCTAAATCTATTGTAGCGTAGCCTTCTCCAGAAGCACGACAGAGCGTGTCGAGTTGGAACATTTGAGTCGCTCTTAGATTTTTGATTGCTCGTGATGTAACAGAAAAACTGATTCAGTCACCCACGGGCAATGAACCAGGGTCATACTACCCTCAGCACTTATATCTATCACTGTAACTCGACACCTCGCCATTGCAGCTCGTCTCTTATTACTAAGAGATATTAGCTTGCTGCCACCAACATACTCCACAACGAGTTGACGATTCAGCTGCAATATTGGTATAGTTCTAATCAGAAAAAATTGCCGCTCTTTGCTGAAAAATATATTTGATCGACATAGAACAGTTTTCATTTTAGGTGTACCAAAAAGTCGATAATTGACTATATAAAATCCTCTATTTTCAGTAAATTTTTAGAAATACAAGAATATGTTGCTTTATGCTTTCAAAAAGTTTATCACGTAGCCTGTGGCATCTAATTTCTGTGTAAGTTGCATCATTTAAGTAAGTTGGTTGGTTTTATGGGGCGTATGCTAGCGTAAATAGCAAATTTTGAAAATTTGATATGTCATAAGGATAACTATGAATGCTAAAAATTTTCCATGAGGAAAAAATGTAGTCACTAGTAATGTCTACAAAACTAACATTAATTCGTAGAAATATAACATTATTACTTTCACACCGGAACAGCCTTAACTTTTGAGTGCAGTACAACCTCTGCCCTTAGATTATTACTTAGGATGTGAAAAAGTGGCATAAAAATAAAAGTGTATGAAACGAAGACAGTAACTAAGTCTTCAGACAGAAGTGCTCACTTTACTGTGAACCAACTATACAAGGATATTGCGTGAGTGTGCGAGTGGCGAGGTAGGTCATCTATCTCACGCTCAAGACTCGTGAGCCACGAGCTCCAAAGAGTGGAAAAACGCTACCAAACAAGAGGTAAATTTAACGTGGAATAGCATCTAAATACATTAAGGAAATCCATATTCCCAATATAGAAAAGGGGGGATTTATAAAACAAAACCAACAATTGATATCAAACAAATTACAGAACAAAATTAATGTCGTGTTGTCTTCTTTAATTTGTTTGCTGTCCGCTGTCCTCTGTTGTTCTTTTTCATATTGGGAATCTGGTTTTCCTTTACGTTCGTATTTTGTGCGTGGGCGTTTGTTCATGCTTTTTTCTGTATGTACTTTGTCATTCAGCACAAGTTTGGTCGACAAAACACGAGCAATGGCGTATGCCCACAAACCAACACATTCTTATTTTAAACTCCCATTTCAACAAACATGTAAAAATCTTATTAATACGTGTGCTGCTAAAGGTTATGGGAAATCACTTTAGATCTTCCTGTCTAGATCTAGGAGCGCTGTTGCTTGGTTTTAAGTAAACATATCTTGATATTTTTTTGTAATATTACCCTGGCGCCATTAACGGACAACGTTAATCAATGATGCGCGATCATTCACAAACACGCATACACAGAGAGAGAGAGAGAGAGAAAGAGAGAAAGAGAGAGAAAGAGTTTGTTAACTGCTACGAAAATTTTCATGCGTGGACGTTTTCCAAAGCATTCAGCTGTACAACACCTTATATTATAGAACAACACATTATTTGACAAGGGACCACGGTGGTCGAGGGTCAGACCTCTCGCCTACCACCTAGGCGATCCGGGTTCGATTCTTAGCGGGGTCGGTTCCCGAATTTTCGCATGTTGAAATCGTGGCGGACGATGCCGCTGGTCGGCGGGTTTTCTCGGGGGTCTCCCGTTTTCCCCGACCTTTTAATTCCGGCGCTGCTCCATACTCACCTCATGTCCCCCCTCACCAGTGTTGAAGACCTCGATGTTAAGCGCTGACCAAAATATCTTCACTTAACTTCATTATTTGACAAAAGTTTAGTTGATTGCGTACGACTGCTTCAGAATTGTATTTGTCTCCCAAAATACAAGTATAAATTAACGATAAAGAACTTCGGACAAATACACTTTACCTGCTGCAAATCTCTAACCCTAGAAATTATTATAGACCTAGAAATTTTGTCAGTTCATTTCAAGAAAAAATTAGATGTGAAATGAATAGATTTTGGTCAGCGCTTAAACAACACGCCCGGTAGTTTTACAATGATTTTTAAAGCAACATAATTTTCATACCGAAGAACCCCTACATTGTTTTTGCATAATTATGTCATAATTTCCACCTCACTTTCTTGCAGCAGGAAAGCATCTGGAGTTTTTCACAATTTGCACGCGAAGTATCACCAATTTAGTTTTGAAAACAAGCCAAAATCGCTCAAAATTATTATTTTTTTTGCGAACGAATGGTGAAGGGTAACATGAGATGAGTGTGGAGCAGCGCCGGAATGAAAGGGCGGGGTAAACGGTAGAGCTCCGAGAAAACCCATCGATCAACGGAATCGTCTGGACGATACCCACTTGCTAAAATCCGGGAACCGATCCCGCCGGGAATCGAGCTCGGATCGCCTTGGTGGAAGGCAAATGGTCTGACATTTCGGTTATCGTCCCCCCTCCCCACACCACCCAACATCACATGGAGCAGAGACGGAATGCAAAATGCAAGGGCGGGGGTAACGGTTGTACCCCAAGAAAAGTGGCCCATGCTTTGAAGTGTACAGTCCATGGTTTGAAGCATACAAACTTGGTTTTAAACCAATGCTTCGCCCTAGCTAATTTTCAGGACACCGGCCCCTAAATACTTATTAAAATAAAAAGTGGAATGTGAAGTTACAGAAAAAAAAACACAATAAAAAATAAAATAATAATTTGTGTTGTTTTTTCCCTTCCAATTTTTCGGCATCGTCTTTCTGGATACAAATATATTCCATTTCGGCTTTGTATATTTGTGTTATATTTTGGTTGACAACAGCTAATGCTGGCATTTCTTTTTTACTGTGGTGTTTTTCTGCAATCTAGCAACAAAAGCTCACAATGGTATACGTGCATAAAATAAAAATTCAGTTCGTTATTCTAACCCACTAAAGTAATTGTTCAAAGATCACATAAGTGGTATTATGTACATTACAGCTACAATAAATTTAAGTAACACTTAACATACTGTTTGTTTAGTAGATCGGCAAACACAAACAAGTTAGGAATAGTTAGACTACACACACGGAAAAATTATTCTGTGACAGCTACGAAATATTTTGTGAGTATTTGCCCTGAAATGTGTATTTTGTGGTAATCACAAAAACATTTTGTTGACACCACTAAAATATTGTGGCCACCACAAAAATATGTTGTTACTGCAAAATAATTTTGCAGGGAAGTTTTTACACAAAATGTTTCTTTCAGCGCAACAGAAGCTCAACTGAACATTGCCTCTAGCTGTTGGTTGTATTCTCTTGTACACTGTACTGGGATATTATCACTGTCCTACTGCGCTCTAAACAACTTGCAATAGATTTAAAAATCGCCTACAATCCGTTTATTAAAGGTGAGTTACAATATTAAAAAAATAAGCAATCCACTTTGGAACCATGATATTAATTTTTAACATCGCACGTACAATTCTAGAGTACGTGTTACGCAATTATACTTGTTTCTTCTCTATACGACGCTATCGTACAGTTATGCTACGTAAAATGTCAGAACAATTTGTCAGTCCCCAGCTAAAAGTTACCTTCATAGTTCCTGTTTCCAATCGAATGACTTGTATGTTAGAATTACCTGTAGTATTCAATACGGTAATAAATTGTGATTTATATCGATAAATGTGATTCGTCGTTGCTTCAGCCATTCTAAAGACGATAGATATTGATGAGTGAATAAATGTTTCGTGGCGACGGGCGTTCGCTTCTGGTCTTGAAGTTACTCCCTAGGCGGTAGTAGCAGTCATAATAATATTTTTTGCTGCACGCCCTGTTCGGTTTATTAATAACGTACCAGAGAGAGAGAGAGAGAGAGAGAGAGAGAGAGAGAGAGAGAGAGAGTCAGCATTTCTCTCGTTATGCGGCGCGCACAAAAAGTCGTTAGTTCCACTCGGCCGCGCGCGCTGGGGTCAAAGCGATCCGCCACGGTATTTTTTGTACCCCTCGAGGCTCGGCTCATTGATATTAACCGACTGCCACCCGCCCCCCTGAAAACTTCTGATAGCCCTCAAACAAACCGACGGGGGCCAGCACTTCACCCTCTCCACCCCTGTTTTTTACCACGCAACAAACGATCGCCCATTGTTTTGCCTTGTTTAGCCTCCCACCTGTGACGCGCCCGTGTCATTAACACCACCAAAAACAATCCGAACCCTCTCTCACCCTTTCTTCTGCACACCGACAAACCACGTCCCAATGCCCACTAATCCTTGGGGTGAGTGTGAGGCGAGGGGGCGAGAATAATAATAAATAAAAGCGTTTCTGGCGAGATCATTTCGTACCGCGGTGGGCTTACAGTTGCCCTACACCCCCCCCCCCAACCCTCTAGGGATGGGGGTAACTAGGAAGGGGGCAACGGGGTCAAACCCACCGACAATGAGAGTAGAGGGGTGGTATGTGCGTGAGCCCCAAACGGTTGTGTTAATTACTGAGTTACACCCCCCCCCCCTCCTTCACAAATTGTTTTGCGGACGTGTTAACAAAAGGAAATACAAACATGTTCGTATGTGTGCTGTTCGAAATGGATTTGCTTCCCGGGAAGTCGTATTTCGTTATGCTTCGGTCCGCGGGTCAAGTTTACCAGGTGGTAGGTCATTTCCTGCCGCCGGCACATGATTTAGAAAAGTGGGAACGTGTGGGCAGGAGATTCGGCTTACGCAAACCCATATTTCACCTTCACACGTGGAACGTTGCATCTGTCAACTGTGATCTTTCTAGCGACTTCCTGTGCACAGTTTCTATTGCTGTCCGTCCCAAATATCGTGCAGCGCAGTTTCCGGCAGTATAATAGTGTTCACGTGAATAGTTTCGGAAGTATAGGCTATTCAGGATAAATTGAGCCCTGTCTACAATTTTCTGTTAGCCGTTATGCCTCCATCTTTTCTACTATTTAAATATGACAACTTCCTTGCAACTAAAAACTAATGTAAACTATTTACATCTCTCAATACTTTACTTCTATAACCGCAATAAATACATTTTTTAAAATTGTTATAAATGTTGGGAAGTGCTCGCTTCAAAGTGAATCGCCTATATGGACTCCCATATTGGATACCGACACTTTTGGATTTCATTTTCATAACGACAAGAAAAACACTGGATATATGATTTGTTGTCGAAGGAATTTTACCCCAAGAATTAATATTATAAAAACATTTTATATGAATGACCACCTGCCAAAGTCGTTATGCGTATACATCCATTTTAAATACTGTACGACGTTCTGCAAAAAATATTTTTTTGTAATATAGTAACTTTAGTGTGGAATTACAGGAAAATGTATGCGTTCTACGACATAGTTATTAATTTTCCGTTTTGCATATGTTTTACGTTACTGTTTGATGTAAGTCAAATGGTAACAGTACGCGATTGTTAATAAAATAATTTCAATATATTTCCCTAGATTATTTTCCGTATCTTGGATCAGTTTTGTAATGTCAAGCCTCAGAACGAAAGTGATGCGCTATTTTAGAGAGTGTGCTTCCTTACATTTATCGTCATTTAGGACTTCAAATACTATAGTTTAAAAAAAAATTGTCTATAAATGGCGGTACTTCTTTGTTAAGTGTTCTCCATACCCTTAAGTGACCAATTACAAGCTCTATCACTATCAGTGACGCGATACATCGGTCCGCCCTGACGCCACAGTGACCTTTGCCACTGAGAAACTAATTATTAACTTCCATCTGCAGCTGCTAAATGATCTCACTGACAGTTACTTCTTGGATAATAATGCGAAAATATACATTTAAATTATATATTTTCAGTCTAGTTAAATTATTAACGTTTAAGGGTGCCGCCTACCTCTCGCTTCAAATACGTTGCAGTTTGTTCGTAAACAGGTTTTTTTCTACGAAAATATTCCGCGCGTATCCATTGTGCCAACGTACGAAAAGAAAACAAAATTCGGACAAGGTAGGAACCTCATTGTTAAGACGCCACGCTCATTAAAACCACTGTTTGTAAGTCCTCCAACATGGCTAAAAAACGGCCACTTCAAACTGCCGTACTTTAAAATGTACTAACCGGATGTGTGTGAAACTCGGATTGCGACCTGTAGTTTTTATTGTACGATTGCAATTTGTAATCAGTCAAGACGAACGCAAACACCCAGTCTTCGAGGAAGTTACGTTAAATGGTTACTTCCCCGGCCGGGAATCACATCCGTGACCTTTGGTCCAGCGGTCAGGATCGCTCCACTGAGTCAAGCGGTCAGACGACTATGCTAGGGAGGCTGAATCCTGTAAAGGTAAAATATAATTTTTGCAACCTGAAGAACAAATTGTTGTAGGAACAATCCAGATAGTAGGCTACATGCCAACTAAACTGGACTGTTGTCGCAATTTTAACAGACTTACAATAATTATGGACAGGTGATTTTCGCGAAAAGATTTTTGCCCCAACTTGCTCCAATGCCTTACGTGTACATCTGCAGCTATATTTCGTGGTTATCTTTGTGTAGAGGTGTCGCTTATTTGACTGTGCCAATCAGAACTATGTTACCGAGACACCACACAATGGTTTCAGGTGATTAAGGAAATTCTCATTTAGTAACTAACCATTCAAACCTATGTAATATTTTGCCTAGAAAAAATTAGACTACTGTACGTAAATGGTAAAAACAATTTTTAACAAAACTGTGCAATGGTTTTCGATATTTGCTTTCGTTTAGGAATTTAAAAAAGTGTTGTCGTGTAATCAGTAGAAATGATAGGTCATAGCCTTAACTCACATTGTCTTAGACTATGAGACAGTTTTTAATTAATTCTAGATTTTAGAACAAAAAAATAATATTAGAGAAAACAGTGTGAAAACGATTACATGGACTGTGCATACTCCGCTCCCCGATCCCGCAAAATAGACAGAAGTAGGCCGGCTGAACCCTTAAGGCTTCTGCCTACCTCGGAGCGCGGCGGGAGCAAAGATAAGGTTTTCAATGTTAAACTAAATTCCGTGTAGCTCAGTCACCCTTCGAGATATCGCTTTCGGATGGAAACCATTTTCTGCATTGATAAGAGGAGAATACTGCGACGTAAACGAAAATGTGAAAAGAATTTTATGAATACAGGGTTTCGAGTGTTTAATCGGCACGAAAACACTTATTTACTCATAGTTTTCAGGGTATTGATATAACTTGCTAAAAGATTCCGTAGCAGTGTGGGCCGTATCGTACTGAACAAAAAAGTCAGTGGTGGCATATATGTAGGTATGAAAGTGACTGAGATATTTAGGAATATACTTTAACCTGTAATGCCCTATCCTTGCTGCCGCCGGAGCTCTGAGGTAGGCAGAGTCCTTAAGGGGTATTGATCCCTACCACCTTGGATTTATCTGTTTCTTCTCGATAACTTCTGTTCCAGTCGATATATCAAAAATTTTGTCACGACAGGGCATAGATACAAACTTAATCGATTTTCTGTAATTACTAGAACAATAATTTATTCATTATTTTGCAACGGGAAACAGCTGAAAAGGAAAAATTGCTTTATTTACGGGAGCGACTACAGAGGCCACAACATTAACAGAAACAATCCCACATAGATTCCAAAAAGTGTATGAAACAATAAACTATGCCTTGTCAGCGTGGAAAAAGTAAAACAATGTGTCTATTCCCTGATTTATAAGAAAAACTGTAAAACCGATCTGATAGGTATCAATCCCCCTTAAAAAGTCTAATTATTGACCACGAAGCAGAGCTGCATAAGTGCGCGTGAGGTACTGAAACACAGTGGTGCAAAATATTTGCACGAAAATTACCAGTTCCTAACAATAATATTTAGGAATCCTTGTTTTTCGCGAAAATAATTTTGCCTCACTTTGTTTTCGTGCCTTACGCGCACATCTGCAGCTCTGCTTCGTTGTCAGCGAGTGGATATTTTAACTGTCACGAGCCTTGAGATTATACCTGCTAATCACAGACGTGATGTTGCAGGAAAGTTTTTGTAATTGGCTCAGTCAAATGAGATACGGCTCTTCACACATGCACGCTGACAATAACCATGAAGCAGAATTGCAGATGTGCACGTAAGGCACTGAAACGAACTGGGGCAGCATCCTTTTCGCGAAAAAACAGGGTAACTAATAATAGTTTTCTCTCAGTGCCAGTTTGTCGTGTAAATGCGATGGAAGGAAAAAATCAATAGCTATCTTTCAAAGGAAAATGTAAATTACATAGGTGAGTATGACGGCTTCGTTGGAAGGAAAGTGGGAGGTGTAAGAGAAGCTGTGCACCAGTGACCGTGAACAGACGTTGTGGAGGCAAGGCGAAGGCAAGTCGATGAACCAAGGTCAGTGATGGTCAGTGAAGACACGTGTGAATGAACTGAAGACCCCAGGGACTCCTGGATTATCGAGGGAAATTGGTATGTAGCGACTAAGGCAGGTATTCACAGTCATATTTACGAGGTAAATGCGTGCCACATTCTACACGTAGGCAGGAAACGATATTTGCGTGTTGTTTGCGCGTCGCAAGCTCTCTCAAAGTTGCGAGAGGATCGGATCTACTGTATCTTATCCGACTCGCAACCGCAAACTAGTTTCAAAGACAGACAAGATGGGCGATATTCGATTGACAACCTAGCTCTTTGCCTTGAAAATACGTTACTTTAAAATGTAATATCATTATTTATAGTGTCTTATCGTTTTTATCCTACTTTCCGAAGGAACTAGCAGGCTTATGTGATCATCTTTATGTCCGCGCGTGTGTGTGTCCTCATAAAAACTTTTGAACCAGTGGACCGAATTCCACCAAACTTTGCACACGTAAAGAACTTTGCAGCTGATTTGACATTTACATATTTCGTTTACGACATGTTCATAATTTCAAAATGGCGACCACCAAAACTTTTTTGGTCAGACCAGATATATAAGAAACCGAACTTTAGAATTTTACCAAACTTCGTACAAAGTTGACTTGACTTTTGTGTTTTTCGTTCATCATGTGTGAATATTTTCAAAAAAGGTCATTTATATATATTTTTGCACAATATCACATATCTTAGGAAATATATTTCAGAATTTCACCAAACTTGGTACACATATACTGCATACACAGCTGAGTTGAATATTGTGTACTTCGTTCATCCTGTGTGCTTATTTTCAAAATGGCGGCCATTCTTATAGTTTTAGCACAGTATCACGTATCTTACAAAATATTATTCAGTATTTCACCAAACTTGGTACACATATACTGCATACACAGCTGAGTTGAATATTGTGTACTTCGTTCATCCTGTATTATTGTTTCCAAAATGACAGCGATTTTTATAATTTTAGCATAGTATCACGTATCTTAGGAAGTATTTTTCGGAACTTCTCCAAACTTGGTACACACATACTGCATACAAACTTGACTAAATTTGGTATATTTCGTTCATGATTCTGTAATATTTTGAAAATTTCGGCTATTTTTTTATCTTTATTAAAGAAAGACATCTAAAAAAATCCCTGAATTGATTAAACTTGTTACTTGCATAATACTGTTGCGTGCCATGTACCTGGAGGCCAGTGGTCGGGGGCTGTTCCGTAACACCTTGAGGGCTGGCCGATGATTCAAAGCCCGGGTGGCTCATAGTGGGAATCCCGCCGAACCTACGTCATAGATACTTGTCCCAACTGCGTCTTAACCCTTCGAGGAAGGCCGACGTGACTGCTAGCACATCCGAAACATGATGAAATATCTATTTTTAGACCCCTGTAATGCGGGGAACACCCGACTGTCTGGGCTGGTATAAAAGCAAGAATCGGCACATTTGAGGGGAGTTCGCTATTGGAAGTGCTAGAGGAAGGTGCTACGCCTGTGGAGAGAGACTGGTGAAGACATCTTGGTGACGTCAA
>PNEQ01100581.1:7337-22636 GCA_003012365.1 Medauroidea extradentata | reverse complement strand
AACACTGCTCCGAAGGTAGCCGCCTGCCGCCTCACAGTAGACTTTGACGTCACCAAGATGTCTTCACCAGTCTCTCTCCACAGGCGTAGCACCTTCCTCTAGCACTTCCAATAGCGAACTCTCCTCAAATGTGCCGATTCTGTGCTTTTATACTAGCCCAGACAGTCGGGTGTTCCCCGCATTACAGGGGTCTAAAAATAGATATTTCATCATGTTTCGGGTGTGCTTGTAGTCACGTCGGCCGCCCTCGAAGGGTTAAGACGCAGTTGGGACAGGTATCTATGACGTAGTTTCGGCGGGATTCCCACTATGAGCCACCCGGGTTTTGAATCATCGGCCAGCCCTCAAAGTGTTACGAAACAACCGCCGACCACTGGCCTCCAGGTACATGGCACGCAACAATATGTTTAACATGTGTATCTGTGTGTTTGTCTGTCGCATTGTAGCTCCTAAACAGATGAACAGATTTTGATTTTGTTTGTTTGAAAGGTGAATTAATCGAGTGTGTTCCTAGCTATGATTCAAGAAAATCTGTTCAGCAGTTTGAAGATCATCAGATCTTTTCTAGTTGTTGAAAGGACGTGAGCAACTTCTACTGGTCTGATAGATTTGAAATTTAGTGTCCTATGACTTCAATGATAATACAGTAACATGGTCACCTTGACCTGATGCTGCATCGTCGTATGGAATCTGCAGGATACCCAACTCCTCACCAACTTACAGCAAATGTATCGTGTTTGGGTTAATTGGAATTGATCAATGAATAGATAATAAATAGATAGATTGATGGTGATCAGCGTCTGACGATGGTGCAGAAAAGAGCATTGACGATACATTGGTGAGAGATTCTAAGCTATGTTTAAGTATTTTCTATTTTAATTCAAGTTTTAACTTGTTCTCCATGGAGAGTAAATAAGATTCCACATAGCTCTAAATCTTTAATTATGATTTGGACAGAAGAGTATGTGTACAGGCAAGGACAGTCACAAAAAATAAATAAACGTTACCAAAATAAGTTCTTACCAAACTTGTTAACTCCTTGTCAATAACATAAATTTACGGGGTTCCTGCGTCGCTGTTAGTGACCTACGTTTTGTATTTAAGTACACGTGCCACTTACAGACATGAGTAAATTCAACTAGCAGACCCCACTTAACAGAGTACAATTCAAATAGGTATATCATTAATTAAGTTCGTCTGTTTTTTCTATTCTAAGCCTTCTGGTGACTAGCAAGACAAGACGATTTGTATAAATCGTTTTTCAGATGTGTACTGTATTTCTCAATCCCAAGTAATGCATACAAAATGTGTTGGGCCCAAAAATGGTGGAAAAATAACTAATTTTGAAATAAACTATTCCACATATCCCAATGTGCCAATGTACGGAAACGTTTGACAAGTACGCCATACCGCTCTTGCAAATTAGAAACACAATTTTGAAATCCTCAAACATAGGTAAAAACTGTCTGTTAAGACCCCTATACCTTACAGCCCGGTACACACTATCCATGATTACGTATATAATTTCGTACCAAATTCTGTGCAAGTAGCACTACGAAAGTGTGTACCACAACTACGCTGGTTTCAGATATAATTCTATAATTAATTTCACAGATAGAGCCCGTCTATTTTCATCGCAGTTTATGTTCACGCACATGTGCAATGCATACTTTCAGTCACGATGCATGCGGCGTACGTAAGCAGGGTTGCAAATGTGATTTGAATAGCACTTAAAGTTGTGTTTGCTACTAAACACACGAATGCCGTAGTTATCAAAACTGAAATAATACAAGATACTTTAACTTATTTGGGAATCACATGCGTGTCTTGTTTGTGAAATAGTTATACTTAATGGATTATAATTACAAATATATTTTACTTCTTTATGTACCGAATGTTGGTAGTAAACAGTGATAGTGTGTACGCAACACCGACGTTTCGCTACATAATTCTGGTATAAAATAGCTGTGGATGGTTCAGAACAGAAATAAGTACGGAATTGAGTAGAGAATTGCGGATAGCGTGTACCGGGCTTAAGACATGATCGGTCGTATGGTAAACGTAGTGTATTTAAACTTAGCTACTGAATTCCCACCTGTAAAATTACGTGGCCACGGCTTAAGTCCCATAGTAAAAACGGTTCGGCGGAGATCTTGCAAGCTAGTTCAATGTTGGGCGTAGAGGTGATGCAGCAAATGATCGCAGCATCAGTATTGCCCTTATTGCTCCCCCGCTTATGAGCTTTCACTGTGCGAAACCGCTCCACACATTCGACGTCATTGGGGTCGTTTATCTATTTCTGCTTGACCTTACGATATTCTTTGGTTTTAATGCTGTTTTAACTATTTTCGAGGCCTGTCTTATCTACACCGACTTTTAGGTGTTTTTTTATCAAGTATATTATCTTCTTGAGTGTCCGCGAACTTCAACTTGGAACACCTGTCTACTTCTCGTGCCTGTTGTACGCAGCGCGGACAGCAAATTGTAATTGTAGAGTGTAACTGTTTTCCTTTGGAACAGACGATGAAATTACAACTAGCTTCTTGGCCTGACTTTGTATACAAGAACTGTTACGTGCTTCGTAATTGAGCGATCAATACACATACTACATTCAGCAATGATTTACTGTTACTAGACACGTTGTTATAGTATACGCGCCACTGCACAATGAACCTTCTTTCAAGGAAACAGCTGTATTGAATTATAGGTTGTTCGCGATAAAATGGGCACTTTTGAAGACAATCATGTCTAAAGTAATAACAATAATAATATATTATTTATTGTCACCTCAGACATTAACTGTTGCCTACGGTACACTCTATACACTTTGACTGTTATGTAGACATATTAATCTTTATTAAAATGTGTCAGGAAAATATAAATTAACTGAAAGGGAAAAAAAGTAGCTAGGGTTTCAAAAGTGTTCATATGACCTATAGCATAACAAACGCTTAGAACTTTAATATTGAAAACTTAGTAACCTAAATTGCAGAAATGTATTTTCGTCAAAAACTGTTGTTAAAGGTGTTTACGTCGCAAAAATCCATAATTTTATATTTTCACGACATAGTGTTTGTTCCATAGACGTTACTTGTGACTACGTTTTCTATTTGTAAATTTTTTTTTAGCTCTTATAGTTTTCCCATAGCGGCATGTCAAAGTCAGAATTTGCAAGCAGGAACGTAGGCATAACAAAAACCAAGTAATTTACTCAAATAAAATAATTTACACTGAAATGATGTATTATGGGCAATATGCTTAAGTATTTAAAAACCCACAACAAAGTCCTTTTGTCCTTTTTGAAAATTGCAATAAATTAAAAAATTGGTCAACATTTTCAGATATTTATAAAAGTACAAAGGAATTTTACTGTGTATTTTTTAATATTTTAGTGCATGGCCCATAATATCTCATTTCCGTGTAAATTATTTAATTCGAGTACGTTGTTTGATTTTGTTATTCCTATGTTACCGTAAATGTCGAATTCTGGCTTTGACGTGCCACTATGGGAAAACCACGGTCGTAGAAGAACAGGTCTGGACACTCGCCTGGAAACTTGACCCCCTTGTTGTTTGGCTGTAGTTCACCAAGTTACCGATAATATTGTGTTTTATTGGCGCTGATGTTACGGCGGTCGGACTAAACTCCGCCCACTTCCTTTCCGTTAAGATAAACAATTTATCAAAACGTACTTTTTATCAATTTATGAAATGCTTTTTTCGCTCACAAATTTAAGAAAAGGCTCCAGAAATCTTTATTTACTTTATAAATTTAACAGTGGAAAAAAGTGGACGGAGTTTGAGTCCGACCGCCCGGAAAACAGCGCCAAAAAGTACGACATTCTCGGTAACTTGACGAACTACAGCCAAACAACAAGGGGGTCAAGCAGAATACATTGTTAGATAGGCGAGTGTCCAGACCTGTTCTTCTACGACAGTGGGGAAAACTCAGAGAGCTAAAAAAAAATTAACGAGAGGAAAATGAAGTCACAAGTAACGTCTGTAAAACGAACACTATGCCGTACAAATACAAAATTATGCATTTTCGCCACGTTAACGCCCTTAACGTGTAGGTATAAGTTGTGTCTGTACTAATATCTGTAACATACTGGGATCGATTATTTACAATGTATCTCCATTTGACCAATAATTTCAACCATAAGTTAAACGGAAACAATTAATTTTCATGCACGCACTCCATAGATAGCAATGGCGTGCATGTATGAAAATGGTTTAGTTTATAATACCCAACAATGAAAAGACAGTTGAAAGATTACAACAAGAAAGAAGTCGAAAACATGCATATACGAAAAAAAAAAAATGTCTAGTGTGACTGAGGAATTTATGTTTAAATTTTAAAATAATACTTACCAATAACTTTCAGTTAATTTTGAGATTAATTATCTATCACTAAGTTCTAATTATGCAATAACATAATGAATTTGAATTCAAAGCAAGGATAACAGTCACGATCATTGTCGATGTTTGAAATTAATTGCATATTACATCAATAAATACTCAAACACAGTGATCCGTCACAATTATTTTCTCAATTGAAATGTATTAAACTGGTGTTTTAGATCCTAATTGAAATGTGTACCGGCCACATAATCATATTTAAACCGGAAGTCGTATATTGTAAACCGGTCATACTTTTTACCAGCACGGGAAACTTGGCACCACCAAACATATACTTTTGTAGGACATTTGGTGGGGAAAACATAATCATGACTGGATATTTTATTTTTAAAATTAATGTGTTATTCTCACGTTACGTTCACTCATCTTTGACCAACCAGCATAGAAAAATATTTTAGTGATGCAAAGTTACGCATACTGGTTCAAACGTAAGTAGAGTTTACCCAGTTTACAGTGTTTTAAATTTGCTTTAAATTTCTTTACCTGCGGGTAAAATATGTCAGTCTAATTTAGATGTATGTTGTAAAATTAAGTATTTAATTTTAAGCACTGAATTGTCTTGTTATTTATAAGTTTATATAAGGTTCACTGTTTTGTTATACAGTAAAATATTGTTGGAACAAGTGCTAAGAAAGTAACTACAGAAAATGTCCTAAAATAAAACGCCAAGTAAAAAAAAAAATTCCCTTCAGAATAACGAGATAATCATTTGGTACATGACAATGCTTTACCAGTTCTTAAAGCCTCTCTTTTTTAAGTAGGTACACAATTATATTTCGTCGTATGTGGTGCATCCGACTAAGCAATTTATAACCTAATACTTTATAATACAATGGACGGACCTTAGGGGGAGGCCTTCGAAAACACCTAAAATATATATGGTACATAAGACGCCTTTACTTTATTCAATTTTTATTTAATTTGTATATGTTTTCACTGAACAATGTGCGAAAAGTGTAGCCAGTAAGATAAGTAAGCTTTTTTTAGAATAGTAGTTACGTTTTTTTTTTTTTTTTCAAGAAATCCCCTCCCTCTGAAACTAATAGTTTGAGTGAGTGAAGAGATATTGGTCAGCACTTAACGTCTAGGTCTTTAGCGCTGGTGAGTGGTGGCATGACTTGAGTAAATGTAAGGACAGGAGAGACAAGAGATTCCCGATAAAACCCGCCGGCCAGCGACATCGTCCAGCACGACTCTCACATGCGAAAATCCGGGGACGACCCTACAGGGAATCGAACCTGGATCCCACCTGGTGGGAGGCGAGTGCTCTAGCCAATGCGCCAACGGCGGCCCGGTTAATCATCTGATCCATGCATATTACTGTGAATTTGAGAACTATATTATTTCTAAGTATTAACATAGCCTCAAGTGTGTTAGGTGGAGGCTGTAAATGCGGAACGTTTCCCCGAGACGCTCTCCGCCGTGGAATTTGTAAATGGTAACATTTTTCTGCCAGTTTAAGGCATCTGTGTAACGCAACAAATCTCTTACCATCTCCCATGAGAAATAAGAATGAATTATTTATATGCTGTTCTGGATAAACTGGCACTGCTTATCATTTTCTGTAAGTCATTATGCCCCTGTCTTTACCATTTTATGTACGAAAACTTCCACGTAGCTAAAATTTAGTGTAAACATTTACCAACTCGCAAAACTTTACTTCTAAAGCCACACTACACTTTTTCGATCATTATAAATGTTCGAGAGTGCTCACTTTAAAGTGAACCGCCTGTACGATAAAATTACATTGACAAAAGAAACGTACCTCACATAAAAAATCTTCCAACTCTCAAACACAAGTTTTGCCAAAAGACGTGAGGCTAATATAATTTTAAAAAATGCTACATTTTAAGGCATTATTCTTATTTTCGCACGAAGGTACGCCAATAATTTCCTAATAACGATCCATGATCAAAACTTGCAAGTGTACAGTATACATATTAAACGTAACGAATTGAGATACTCATATGCAGTATAAAACCCTGTTCGCGGTGTCAATGCGAACACATGCCCAAATTGTTAAATCAGTTACCATTCAGATGGTTTGAAACGCCCATAACAGAGACAACAGATGAGCCAATGTACAAAATGTGCCTATATATTCATGGAGCGTATGTACTTCGGAACTAATGAACTTGGGCTTAATCGCTGATAATATACTCGTGACCATATAGGCCATGTTAGTAACCAATATCACATCATTACTCGCGCTTACACTTCTCGAAATCGTTCCCACAATTCCTTGCACGCGTTTCTCATGGAATGCATTTGCACTAGCTCTCGTTGGTATCGTGTCAGTTGCTCAACTTTCGTTGCGGATAAGCTACGTACGTATTATGACAGGTCGTAATCATTTTTTCCCTAGTTGTATGTAGTTTACTGTAATAATATAATATATCTCGTTCAGAGATGGTATACGAAGGCAGGATATCACACCCCGAGTGCAGACTTCTGATTGGGCACTCGAAGGCATCTACCTGCCTTGAAGTGTTACGTAAGACAGACTACTATTCCCAGATGGAAGAAAGTTATATCTGAAATTGGCCAGATCTGGGCCAGATATGAATTAGTGAATATTTCTCTATCCCAGATGCTAGATCTGGCCCATATATACTTTTATATGGGTTAGAAAAAAATAAACTCCGGTACTCGTGTGGAGAAATAATACGTCGGTAAGTTCCCGTTTTACCCGAGTAGCAGGATTTTACTGCTCTCTCCTGGCACTACCGTTCATATACACGATTAGTCGATATTATTCTAAATAATCATATGTCAGCTAATCTCAGCAATGCGTATATGTGAATTACGTCGAAGGTTACGAAGGCGGATACGTCGTCAGCGGTCTACCACCCTAACTTATGACACTTTGCAATACTTCTAACACTCGTAGGCGTCCCGACGCATAAACTGGAGATAACCAGTGGTATCACCCCGGCCTGCCGCCTTTCGCGGCTCGACGATATCTTTCGAAAAGGCGTCCCGACGTCTGAATCGACGCCTGGCAGCGGTACACCAGCCTGCCGTCGCTTGCGGCTCGACGTCGTATTCCGCGGCTCGCAAACGTCTACTTTAGGCGTCCCGACGCCTGAACTGATGCCTGTCTGCGGCACTTCGGCCCGCCGCTACCTGCGTCTCCCCGAAGCCTTTACAAATGAACATCTATCCGTGCAAACCACAGTAGAAACCCAATCCCGCTTGTTACACAGTTCTCATAACTCCACTTTCTACCTCGCCGTCAGTCAAGTGCTGCTATTTACACATGAACTGCAAGGGGCCTCGGTTGGCGCAGTGGATACAGCACTTGCCTCCCGCTAAGGCGATCCGGTTTCGTTTCCCGGAATCGGTTTTTCGCATGTGGGAATCGTGCTGGGCGATACCGCTGGTCGGCGGGTTTTCTCGGGGATCTCCCGTTTCCTCCGTCCCTTCCTTCCGGCACTGCTCCATACTCACAGCATGTCTCCCCCTCCCCAGCGCTTAAGACCTCGATGGCTTATGAACCTGACGCATGAATGGTGTTGTAGAGCCTATTATTTTCTATGCTAAACCGCTAAACTTATTCACAATATGTTTATCTACGAAAATAACACATGGTTAAAACTAGGCTTCTATAATTTTAAATGCAAAATGTTTATTAGTAACATGTTTTTGGGGCCTCTCAAAACGGTTAAACTGCTTTTTTAGACAGCTGTAATTGGAGAAAGACCACCCAGATGCGTAAAACACAATTTTGGAAGCATGCTTAGGACTTTACTACAAACGTTCCACAAATGAAATTGTGGGGTATGGTACGGTATGGTAATGGTAAGGTACGATGTCAAGTGGACGACTGGAATACTCATAAAATCAACTACTCATCAAAATTATATGAGTTTTTTTGCCGAGTAGATATTTTATCATAGGAAAAAGAGTAGTATGAAAACACTGCACGCCAGTTTGGCGCACCGCGAGTAGAAGCGATGCTGTTACCGTCGAGAGTGGAAAGTTGGACATATCACTTCACTGTCTCCGCGCATCAAACGCGGAAAATTACATCGGGACCAAAATATATTCGCTCACCTATGAACTGCAGACTAGTAAAACAACAAAAGGGTTTGGCACGATGGCCAACGGCTCCACGCAACATTGGTCTAACAATACTAGGTACCTATACCACCATTATGATATACCTGTAGCTATTCATCGCTTTCCTAATCGCTGTAAGCACGAATGCAACCCACACAGATCAGACCGTAAGTTACTGCCAGCCCACGGAACTAGTGCTCATAATTTTGCTAGTACTTCACACTTCTGAAGTACCACACCTGATTCCATTCTAAGATACGGCCACCACTTGAGACATGGTATCGAACTGGGAGCTGATTTCTAAGCTATTCAAGAGTTGACATTTACTACGAAAACTCTACAATTTGGAGAAGGTAAGGAGAGGATGCTGCACAAGTTTTTTGCAAGTCTATGCACTGTAATTAATTCTATATTTTGCGGCAGTCCACATAAAACAAGTACGATACGTGAGACATTTGCAAGGTAGTGAACGGTAGAGGTAAGAAACTGGGACATCATGAGAATATTAATCTCCGTTAATAAGCTTAATCGAACGTTTAGTTTCATTTTAACAGCACATGTCTGAAAACAAGAAAGTCGCCGTACTTTACATACATTGCTGGGTTGCTAATCCCCAAGCAGGTTTTAAAAATTAATCGGTTTAATGCAACGCCACTTGTGCAGCGTTAAAATTTAAATGCGCCATGTTCTGTTTGCTTCTGTAATGCATTTTTTTTATTCGAGCTTTATCTGCGGATACATAAGTGCATCACAAAAGATTGGTTAAAAATCGTGTGCTTTATCAGCTTTCCTTAAATGATGGTCGCCTGCGTGAACGTATTTTGCGCGTTTTAAATCTAGAAGTGCGGAAGCGATAAGGGTGAGACAGCACGCGCAACGGCCCTCGAGGAGAAAACCACTGAACTGGTGTGCAGTCTTTTCGCCGACAAAGCGGCCACGGTGGTCGAATGGTCAGACCATTCGCCTCCCACCAAGGCGATTTCGGTTTGATTCCCCGGTGGGGTTGGTCCCCGGGTTTTCTCATGTGGGAATCGTGCCGGACGATGCCGCTGGTCAGCGGGTCTTCTAAGGGATCTCCCGTTTCTCCCGCTCATTCTCTCCGGCGCTGCCCCATTCTCACATCATGTCACCCCCCCCCCTCCAGCGCTTAAGACCTAAATGTTAAGCGCCGACCAAAATCTATCCCTCTTTCTCCCCGACAACTCGCCTTAAGGGCGCGGTATACCGCAATTTTCATCACCATTATTTAATTTTTTATTTGCACCAGACATTTTTTCCTTATTTTAGACACAAAATGTGACTAAATTTGGCTCTTACGAAATTTTTTTATCTCTCATAGTTTTCGCGTAATGGCTTGTTAAAGTCATATTTTGCGTGTTTCCGTTTTAACGACCACACTAAAACCAACTGATATACCAAACTCAAAAAAATCACAGTGGATAAAGACATTTCAGGCTACAATGACATGCTCATAAAAGTAAAGAATAAAAATTATTTGAATTTTAAAAAAATGCTGAAACTCAAAATTAAAATTGTAAAAATTCAATAATTTTTTTTAAAAATACAAATAATTTTTTTTCTTTAATTTTATGAGCATGTCATTGTAGCCTGCAATGTCTTTATCCACTGTGATTTTTTCAAGTTTGGTATATCCATTGGTTTCAGTGTGGTCGTTAAAACGGAAACATGCAAAATATGACTAACAAGCCATTATGCGAAAACTATGACAGATAAAAATATTTTATAAGAGTCCAATTTAGTCACATTTTGTGTCTGAAATAAGAAAAAAAATGTCTTGTGCAAATAAAAAATTAAATAATGGTGGTGAAAATTGCGGTAGACCGCGCTTTATTGCCACAAGCAACCGTTCACTGAAAATTATTATTTATGCATAAATATTGATATATTTGCAATGTATGACGCACGATTTAATAAGTAACCTTAAACCATACTTATAATCAAGATGTACGCCAGAGAGCACGAGAGAGCGAGAGCGAGTTATGCAACTTCGTTCTCTCTCTTTCGTATTCTCGTCGAACAGTTGAGACAGGCAGAGTGTGCTATCTGACGTAGTTGTGGCGTATTTGCGAGAACGAGAGCACGTAAAAGCACTCTTTGGGTGAACTGAGACAAGGCCTTAGTTACTGAGATCTTAACCCATCAAGAAACCGCTCTTTAAAACTCTCCCCTTCATGAAAATAACATAAGGGTGATCATCTCCACATCGAGTACAACTGTTGGGGCGTTGGGTTTTGCAAACATTTCATGTTACCTTTCTGAGCAGTACATACCAAGAAACATAAAATGTCCTGTTGTTGAAAGTCGCTAGAATGCACAGTTTACAAAAAATAAACCATATAAATAATCAAATGCTGCAATACAGTGCACACAATGTGAGCAATACAACTCGTACCAAGAGGTTGCAGAGAAAAGTTAGCACACGAATTTATGTTGCTTTTTACAGAAATTTGAAACATTCCAAAGATGAAGATGTGTTATAGACATGCCAGGGCGTGGAGTTTCTTTAAAGTAAGTTTGTTTAGGTTTACTTGGTTGAAATATGAGACATGGTTCTAAAGAACTGTAGCACAGGATGCATTTTTCAAAGTGCAAAATGCATTTACAAGCGTTCAGTGTGCGATTACATTGCGGGTTTACAGTTTTGGCCTACGTGCTAGGTATTTTATTTTTGGCCCATCTACATCAGAAAGTATTTTATTGTAAACGGTACATTCTAGTGACTTGTAAAAATAAGACCTTTTGCATCGCTTAGAATGTACTGCTCAGAATAGCGAAACCCAACGCCACAAAAGTTCTAGTCAATAAAGGGGTGACAACCCCTGTTATTTTCATAAAGGGAAGAGTTTTTAAGGGCAGTTTCTGGATGGGTTGAAGATATCTATAACACTTATTGTGCACAGAATTTCAAGTTAACACCACGTCGTTTCCAGAAAGTTACCAAAATACAATTTCAAAATTTAATTTTTCAAGTGTAAATTTTTCTGTTACGAATTGCGCTAGGCAAAACTTTTATTGTGTTACTATACTTCACCTCCGAAAGTTTTTACATATGTAAGTTAAATAAAACATACTGTATATTTAGTTTCGTAACAATGTTGTTGCGAGCCTACTATCTTGCTGAGCTGTGTAAGAAGATACAGTGGCGGCAGAACCAAGGGACCTCCGAGTGCACTGTACGGCTAATGTTATATTTTTGCGACCCGCGGCCGCTACCACCTACACGCCTATCTAGGATTTCGTAACAGACTCGAATAACAGATCATGGCCTAGAGTTTTCCTGTGTGTACTCTCTTCTGCGGAATGGTGCTTGACCCTGATGCGACATCCTAGGAGATTTGAGATAAAAACTTGCCGCGAGACTTCTACACTTTAGATTAATGGTATAAAAGAGAGCTGCGGCAGAGAGACAAGAGAGTTATGGCCGGCAGGTATCTGGTGTGAGTTGTGGCGATAGTGACTGGTTGCGAGAATTATTCAAGAGTGTTCAGCGAGATTGTTTGCGGCGAGTTGTGCGACGAGTGTGTTTCGGGGCCTTAAGAGGACCACCAGCGTGTTCCTAGTTAGGGCATCGGGTCCACTATTTGTGAATGGTCAGAGACATTTCATGTACAGAGAACTTTTATAGACGACTGCGATTTTATTATTTAGATTTTATAACCTTTATGTAAACAGTAGTTATTTGTGCTGATGTATTATTTAATAGTAATTAATCATTAGTGACATACAGATATTATTTTTGGATTGGACATTTTTAATTAAATTATGTTAGGTTTGTATTATTTTCTTTTATCAAAAACCTGTATCCTTCAGTGTACCTAGCCCCAACACAAAACAATACTGTTGTGAGTCAGCCCACACTGCTGAGTACTAGTATGCTAACACACCATCCCACCATCCCTCTAAACTATGGGTTGAGCAGCTGTCAAAATACTTGGTAAAGTCTAAGAGAAAATCCCGTAAACTTCCTAGTTAATTTTAAAGAATATTCGCGTTTATTTTATTTTCTGTCAATGACGAAGATACGTTAAAGTGCCTAGGTTCGTGCCTGAAGTCGACCGCGTGTTTCTGGTGGGAAATGTTGCGAGAACAGACTGCTAACAATGGAGATTATAAGGACAAATTTCTTACACACTTTTGGAATAGGAAATTTCGAGTTAACTTAAGAGCTCAGTTGCGCGCTGAAAGATTTGTGCAAGGAAAAGGAAGAAGCCTAGAGTATCGTCTGTCGGAAATAACGAAAGGTTACGACATTCCGAGCCTCCATTGAGCAATGAGGAATTCATTGCCATGATATTACGTCAGCTGCCATACAGATATCAAACACACTGGACAGGCAGGTACAATGTTTTCTAGCAACCTTCAGAAGCGACCTGGTAGAATACGATAACGTTGACCGTCTACAGAGGCAACAGAGTAGCAGGGAAACTGAGCGCTCACATACACAAGATCGCTCACCATCCCTATACGCAGGTCCGCACCAATGGCGGAGGAACTCGCCCCGACATGACGAGCCACCTAGAGTTCGCACGTAACATCTCACCATACCAACCTTACAGCAAGCCGCAGCACTACAACAAAGGCTGTAATCAACCATACAGTGGCCGTATGCATTACTATAGTCGTAAAAATGGTAGAAGAGAGTACCTATGTTCTTGGAGATCATGGAACGAGGGGGCAGGAGTCCATAATCAGGGGAATGACAGGTACGATGGTGCACCCAATCAAGGAATAGATAGATCACCACCTCGTAGTAAGAGACCAAATACGCCTGAGCACCCAGTTAACACTTCTGTGTACTTTTCAACTCACAGGTCAGCCTATGTATTTGCGGCATAACGATACGAGTCCAAGGTCTGGGGAATGCGCTGGCCGAACTACACATAGTATGAGAATTCTGCTTATCGCGAGGTTCACCAGTGTGGAAGTTATTTCGCTAACCAGGAATCACTCAATCCTTCGACACCAGTCCATGCACTATGCTGTTCACAATAAATGATCGCTCTTGTGGAGCCCAAAACAAATTCAATGTCCCTTTCGGGTATGTTCTGCATGCTCTGCAGGTACAACAACTCGCAGGCGTCGAGAACAGATGTGCTGTAGGCATGCTTTGCCGCTGGCGAAATAAAAGTCAGTGGAGGAAAAAGCACAGAAACTGCAGAGTTTGAAATGTTGGTGGGCAGTTCATTTCATTGCATTTATTTTACATTATACGCAGAACTGCATAAATTTGTAGAATGCAATAGAGTATATAAATGAGAGTAAATTCTAACATGCTGGTCATTGAACTACCGAAATATTCATTTCTCAATATAAAGCTAATTTAAATATTACAGGTATATAATAGTTATTTTTTGGTTTGCTATTAACTTGTAACATGCTGGTGACTTTTTTTTATTTAACAGTGATTAATCATTAGTGACATACAGACATTTTTGGTGTAGATAATTGTAAATAAATTAGGTTAGCTTTATTTATTTTATTTTATTTAATCAAATACCTCCATCCCTCAGCATACCTATCCCGAATTTGCCACAATATGAAACACACAAATTCTGTGATCATTGATATATTTTTGTCAATTAACCTGTTAATAAATTATATGCTGTAGTATTAAAAATTATAAATGAAACCCATTTGCTATACATATTGGCGTATGGATCATTCATGATAAAACTTTTTAATTAAAACTACGTGTAACATTTTGTACACAAATGATTATTCGCTTCCAGTAATGTTTGTGGAGAATTAGGTTAAGTAATTTGATGTAATGTCTTATTAAGTTTACAGTGACAAAATTAGAGGTACTTCAAGTGCATCACTTTACCGAGAATAGACTATATAGACGATTTATATGCATGCCAACAGATGGCATAGCATCGAAGTAGCTCAACTGTTTCAAGAAATTAGTACAGAAAATCATTGTTTGGAAGTGTGTGAGCTAGAAATGTTTCAATGCACTGTGTCAAAACATGTTTATGTGGTAGATACTTTATAGTAAAGGACTTATTTGTGTGCAGTATTTTGTACGATTCTTCAAAATCACTATGCGAGGTACTCTTGATAAACAATAGAAAAAAAGTATTAACTATCAGGTGTGCTAACTCAATGTAGGTTTTCTCAAAAAAATTATTATAAGTTATGAAGGTCACCTATGTAAAAAAAATTTCAACCCTTTCCTTGATATTTAATTAAAAAAAGATTACATTTACATCCCAAAAAAATTTCTTATTTTTATTCATGTTTGATTATATATTGTTATTAATAAAGATCTAGATGCATAATTTTTTTAATTAAACAGACCTATGTTTGGTGAAGTTTATGCTGTGTTAAACTTAATCACAGAATATTTTATAAATACATTTGAAAGTGTAAAATTGTACATTTTTCAGTTTAAATATCTGCTAGAAAATATTTCTACAGTTTCGTGTGGTTTCCTCCATTACGCCATTCCTTGATTGCGGGCAGTATCTGTACCATGCCAACTTCAAATGTAGTAGAGAGTGTCAAACTTTAAAGATGTTCTATATAAATGTTTGTCTGCTAAAATTAGGTTATTTTTTTACTCAGATATTTGGCAGGTTTCGAAAATATATCTATCTTTAAAAATATACTACAGTGATCAGGTAAGATATTATAATGATAGTGATTAAAATTGTTTTATTAATTTATATATATAATTAGCATATTTTAGGGATGATAAATTATTGAATAACCTAATTTTGCACCTTGGAAACCTAAAATTTCCTGGGACGATCCCCCCCCCCAACCTTCTTTTAGGAATGGGTGTTCAACAATTAA
>PNEQ01100580.1:0-22535 GCA_003012365.1 Medauroidea extradentata | reverse complement strand
GCACAACTCATGACAGGACATGGAAACTTCAAGGCTAAGTTGTACAGCATGAAATTGGTGGATTCACCTTTGTGTGATGTTTGTGGGACAGACGACACGATGGAGCATGTAGTATTGGAATGTCCCAAGACCGAAGACATCAGAGAGGAATTCAAGGCACAACTACAAGACTACGGGATAGTTAATGTAGACCTGAAAGTTATACTGGCAAACAAAGAAATTTATGAGAAGTGGAACAGCTTTGCTACAAAGATTGGGAAACGGCTCGAAGATTTCGACCAATGGCTCAGACAACTGGAGCAGGAGTAAAAGTCAGTAAAGATGCTAGAAAGATTAGGTTCCGATGACCCATTTGATGCCGCCTGGGTAAAGGCCTAATTAAAACTGGGTCTGGACGAACACTAATTGGCGAGGAGGACAAGTTTTAAATGGATTACTGGCAGAAAGCCGTGTTTAGTAATTATGCTAGCACAGGCACAAAATCATCAAGAGGAGTCGCAAGAAAAGAAGAGGATATGTGCCGTGCATTGATTCACTCGTCCGAATACAGTTTCAATGCGGGTGGAAGGAGGGTATGGTGGTCTTCGGGCCTGAAACTTGCTCTGTGGACTTGCTTGCTTCTAGTGAGATGACCTTGGGCTGCCACTTCCCGCAGAGCAGTATCAAGAGTAGAGAGGCAAGGAAGCTGTGGCTCGATACTTGCGGCTTCCTTGTTTTTGACAGGACCTGCCCCAGGACGTCCCAAGTATTGTCAACACACCACGACCTTTCTGAGCTCTTCCTGCTTCCTGTGCCACACTGACCACCGCTCGTCCTCGTCTGAAATATTCCACTGCTCCATTTCAATATTTCTATCCTGATTAACCCTTACATGAGTAGTATAACTTAGCCGGTTCGGGGAAAGGAGCTCGAAGATGCCACGGCCAAGTATGGGACCATCCGCCAGGCTATGACGTTAAGCCCCCCTCTTTCCCCCCTTTTATCCAAAAATAAAAGTCCGAAAGTCACCCAAAATTTCCCTTTTTACCCTCAATACTTTTTTTTTTCGTTCATCAATACAACATTTCGACATGACACCAATGGGGCAGATGAGACAATTTTATGTGTCACTGATTGACGGTGGGTACTATGTACCCATGTTAAAAAATAAAAGTGTGACAAATTAATTAAACTCTTTTTATATCTTAACATGTTATGTTAATTAATTAAGGTTATGTCTGAGACTATTTAAAATAAAATTGGTTGTTCAGGATAAAGTGAGTATTTTTGAAACTCTATTTACTTTTTATATATAATTATAATCTACACTTTCCCGAATTTTTAAATGTAAACAAAATAACCTTAGTGACAATGAAAGTCCCTAGAAAATTAATGCCTGAGGTCAAAAAAAAATTTTAATTATTATTCTTGACACTATGCTCTTCGAAAGTGGTCACATTATCGCGGAAACACCTATATATAAATAAATTATATATATATATATATATATATATATATATATATATATATATATATATATAGAAAATATTTGTATATTTCCATGTAATTTTATATACATACATTACTTTGTTAGTTTTTTAAACCTAAGTTAATTTTTATTTATCGTGCTTGTTTTATGGAAATAAATATTACAACTAAATAGTTATGCTTGAAAACATGTACATAAAACTAAAAACATCTTATTATGTTTTATCTTAAATGAGCAAGAAAGTAGAGATATGACGAAAAATTATGTTGTAAGAAACTGACATACCTATTCCAATATGGTTGCCGGCCTTTGATTTGAAATTTGGTACTATTTTACATAGTGGTGACTCCACTGTCTGCTCAATCGTATGTAGCCGACAGTTGAGAAGAGATAAGTCGTATTTATACATATGAATATCAGAAGGCTGGGAAGGGTGAGCGGGAAGGGTAGATGTGAGGTGGTGTAGGGGAGGGAGTTTAAGGGGCGGGTTGGTAGAGGGTAGGTGGCATGTCAACGGGCGTTACGTATAAACTGTATTGTTAATCTTAAGCACCTCAGTTCTTTGGCGAGAGTTATGCTTTCCGAATGCTATCCGTCAAAGTAGTGTAGTGCTACTCACATTAGTGTGGAAGAATACATCTCGCATGTAAGTACCATAATGAAAATATTTGCATCAAATATACATTTTTAGATTTTTTAAAAATCGTTAGATGGAGTTTATCAGAAATCGACCTGGTATGGTTATGTTGGAGAGCGGTTTGTGTAAACCAGGAGAGGAGTTGTATACTCGTAAGGGACTATAAAAAACGTTTTGCAAGTGAGTACTATAATATATTTTATTGAATTTTTTTATTTTTTTTTCAAATACATATTTTATTGAATTTATCAGAAATTGTTTAGTTATGGCTAAGTTGGGAATGGTGCTCAAATAACTTAACACAATTGGTAAATATATTTTTAAAAATTTTAAATTATAAACATGTATATTTTCAAAACAATAAATAGTGTTTTTAAATTACGGCAATTTGATTGATTTTTAGTCACGGATGTTCAGTGCACACCCTCAATCTGTGTAGGAAGAAAATTGCGTCATTTACACGCATTGAAAAGACACGTCGAATTTTTGTGTGTGTGGGTGGGGGGGGGGGGGTTAACTTTGAAGGAAATTTTGGGTGAATTTTTGGGAAATTTGGACTTTTTGAGAATAAAAATGGGAAAATGGTGGCCAGGTGGCCAAGACGTCACAATTTGGCGAGTGGCACTGAACTTGGCCGGGCACAACCCGGGCTCCTGCCATCGAACCGGATAAAGTATACTATTTACGTGTTTTTTTTTTTTTAAATCACTCCAGGTGAATGTTTGGGTCATCCCCCGCTTTTTTTGGTCTGGGACGATAGCTCTGTCCTTAGTGGCCTCACGAAGCCAGGGTAAGCGGAGTGACTATAGCGCTTGCCTCCCACCAATGCGATCCGGGTTCAGTTTCCGGGGGGGGGGGGGATAGTGCAGGACGATGGCGCTGGTCGGAGAGTTTTCTCGGGATCTCCCGTTTTCCCCATCCCTTCACTGCAGCATTGCTTCATGTTGACCTCATATCGGCCCTTACCAGCGCTGAAAATCTCGCTTCAAGCGTTGATTGACATCTTTTCACTTCACTTCTAGTGACCTCGCTGTCGACGATCCAGTGGAAGCACAACCTGTAAAATAATTACGTTTTAAATGAACTACTTATAAAAAAAAGTTAGTCACGACCGTTATTTATTGTGCGTGTGTTTATACTCCTTCAAGATGACTGCTCTTGTTTTGTATTGATGTGCACAGTACAGTGTTGACGATATCATTACGTGGCTACATTCGTTCACCGTACCCAGTAAGTTGAGTATCACACACACATTTGCACAAAAATACAGTTGATCAAAACTTTTACTCCGGTAGTACAGATCGAGTTACTTCTAGACAAGTTTCTGTGGAACAATTTTTCTGTTCCGTTTGAGTCAAACAATAACATGTTTAAAAATGTTCTAATATTTCAGTTATTTTGGAAATTAATTCAGATGCGTCAACCAACTCCCATAAAAAACTAATTCTGTTGTTCACCGGTTTGCTTCTAGCTGCCTGCCTTTTCCCTAGACACTTCCCATTCCTCGTTCCTTTCCAGGAAGGAAAACATACGTCTTGTCTATAGTCCAACGAGGCTCTCTTCTGCTTTCCTGTTTGTTATAGGAACTATTTCGCCAAATGTAAGATGAAATAAAGATTCTCTAAAATGTTTTTACGAAAGTTGAAGAGCCAAGTGATACGTAGCCTGTCTCATACCAGGTGATGTTTATTAAAGGTGAGAAAAATAACCAGGTGTGTGCAAAATGCATCTTGACGTGCCACTGAGAAATTAGTTTGAAGAGGAACAGCCAAAGCAGAATGTCCGTGTGTGACGAAAGCAGTTGTTAATCCGGATTTATTTATTTTTAACCCCTGACATAAATTGAGGGGTGTTATAAGTCTGACGCTTATGTGTGACTGTCTGCACGTGTAACTGTCTGCGGCTAAGTAACTTCCAAAAAGATGGATCGATTTCAATGCCTTTTGTTGTTAATTGAAAGCTAGTTTAATCAGGATGGTTTTTAGCGGTTTTCGCAGAATATTCGTCTCGCTGAATAAATGTTATGAGCTATTTTCTGAACTGGTGAGAAAATTACAAAGGCATATAATGTAATATTTGAAATACTTTTATGTTTTATTATTTTATCAGTTCCGTTTCTCCTCGCAACATCGAGAGTTGTGAACGAAAAATATGTACGAGGAGGGAAAGAAGACGGGAGCACCCTGCGTGTACCCGAAAACTTGGGCAATGCAACAGGCACAGTCTGGGCTTACGTAACACGTACAAGGGAAGATTATAAATTCTTAACTGTTGACACACTGGTCTCCTAACCTCGTGACTACCGACGACATGCCCAGTAAGACGCGATGGAGGCTGGTTTCATATCATCCAAATTAAACTGTGTATATACAAGCGAAAATGAGTAAAATAATTAACTGCAAAATTTAAACCACCTACAGTATTGTAAGATAAAAACTCTTTAAGTCTCTCTGGCTCTTATAAATTTAACCCCTACGTGGGCGAAAAGGGATGAAATGTGTTTTCTAATATTCGTCTACACAGCTCGAACCTGACGGCCTATCGTCGTGACATTTACTTCACTTGGCCAATCACAAAATTGCATAGTAGCCAATTTCAGGATTTTACGAATTTCAACCTTAAAGGGGGTGAAAAGACCTGAAATGTGTTTTCGATTATTTATCTTTATCTATCGAACCCTTCGGTATACAGAAATGCCTTTCTCTTTAAAATTATGCCCATGTAAATACACAAAACGGAGTTTATGGATTTTTCGAAATTTGACTCCCAAGAAGTAGAAAGAAGGAAAATGTGTTTTTATGAATCGCCTGTACAGCTCATATCCAACGGACTACCGACATAATTTTTTCTTAAATTTGATACGTATATAAATATCTTTGATAGGACTTCAAGACGTTTCGAAATTTTATAGTTAAGAGGGTGGAAAGACGTTAAATGTGTGTTTTCAATTATTATCAAACCAGTCCAGATGTCGAAGTGTTGTTTGCTTCAGAATGATGTTACGTAAAGACCCAACATTTTATTTCAGGATATTTTTGTACATTGTACTCCAAAGAGTTTTTTGCTTACTATTAATGCTCACTTAAATACCTAAAACGTTGTTTCGAACTCTCAGGACTGTGAATGGATGCAATATGTTTTAAGTGAATCGTCGATTATGCTTTGACTCTATGGATTATCGTCATGATTTTCATCTCAGTTGGATACTTATTTAAATGTTTAACATGCAATGGTAATATTTTGCGAAATTTGATCACTGAAAGGGTGAAATAATTTGGTTTTGGCTACCCCACGATGGCTACCTAACCAGTTGAGATATGTAGAGATGTTATATGCTTCAGAATGATGCTTACGTAAATAAGAAAGATAACTATACCAGTTTTATACTGATAATTAAAGGGTTGACGTAGTCTTTGTAAATATTTCAATAAACCAGACGATCTGAAAGAGCAAGTATGACCACCGAATAATAATTCTTTACAGGGAAGTTAATATTCTACAATATAGTAACGTATTGTTGTACAACCTCTATGTACCCAGTGGCTGAATGTTTTATTTATTTTTAATGAACTTCCTGTGGTAGGCCTACATATTATGGCACAGTTATCGATGGTTGTGCTCGAGGTAAATCAGTCATCATACCACGTGTAGTACGTATGCCATCCGAGTACTCTCTTATATGTAACGTCTGTTTTGTTATGACTTAAGGCCCTGGACAGTTGGTAAGATTGGCAGGGATAGACTTAGAACAGGTTTTAACTTCGGCAGCCATAGCTTCACGTACTAAGCCTGCTGCAGAGTTCATCTTGCAGCGCGGTTATCCTAACACTTATGGACGGACTACTAATCTGGCGTACAAAGTGACCCTTCAATGAGAGTAAACATTCGCGTTAATACACGCGGGCAATGCCGCAGGCGGACTACTAGCCTATATTATTCAAGTGAATGTTGGTGTGTTCGTCTTCTATGCGTTCCTATACCATTACGGTGATATTTTGATGAGTTGTACTTGTACCCACGGAGATTTCTGCCAATTATTATTTGAGGGGGGGAGGGGAAAGCGTAAAACCAGTTAGAAGGGCTCAAATCAAAAGGGTATCCAAAATATTTAGTGAAAAATTATGTTAAGGGAGTTGTATGCGCGTCTGCGATGGTTGCCAGACTAATGTTAATGTGATTCCTTGACTTGACAGAGACTGCGACATCTTGTCTCATGTTTATATTTCTCTGAACCACTGTGTCCGTCTTCTGAAGACTATGCTATTGAAGAAAAATTAACTTAACTGCCAATCTATCATACCCGCATTCCATTTTATGCTGAAACATGTGAACAAATTTTGCCAATGGATTTCTGTAGTGAAAAGAAGACATTTGATACCGGACACGCATGATGCATCTCTAATATTAAGGGCTGTAGAAGCCCCTAAAGTCGAAATAAGAAAATCCTATTTTGTGGGATATTATAAAAAGTTCTCGCGTTAGAGGACTAAAATGTTGTGTCAAAATTAATTAAACCACGATCTGGGATAAAATAAATATTTGTGCACCGTAAGCATTCCAACCACAAAAAAAAATTTTGTTCCCTGTTGTTGAAGAAGTTAATAGTCTCAAGCAGTTATGTTTTACGCCACAATGTAAATCAGTGTATCGTAATAAGTAAAAAAAAGTACTCTTGTTGTCACTCTTTATGTCTCGCAGTTAACGTGTAAAATGCACCCAAAGATGTCAGCCTGGTGGCTAGGCAACACTTACTACACCCAGAGGCACACTATCGTGACTGTAACGTGGTGTCACGTGCTAAGTAATGATTGGCATTGACAAAATGCCAGTTAAATTGTTCGTAATTATGAAAGATGCTACATTGAACTTAAGTCGTCTTTGGTGTCATATTATGAAGCAAGAGAGTGTAAACAAAAAAAAATTAAATAACGTTTCAGTAAAACTGATATACTCTGGCCGTTGTTCAGTAAACCAACATGTTAGAAGACAGTGTACGAGTGTGAATAAGTTATTTTTATTTTATGTGATACAAAGACAGCAAAGGTAATTCATTACTGTTCAATCAGCATCTTTTATGTTAATTCTTAAGATTTTATTTGTCAAAATCTGTTCACGAAGCTTTTATGTGTGATATGAAGTGTATGCACAGATGGCTCTAATTTAGACAACAACCAAACAGATTTTGCAGCCATTACTGTCGGTTATTTGGCTGTGAATAAATAAATAGGCCAACGTAAATGTAGAACAGAGAGTTATTTTTAATACCTCTGATAGACAGTCATTCTTTCAACGCCACAGGATGTACCGAAGTTTTCTCTCTTCCTAGTTTGCGCCTTACTAAATTGTTTATTATGCATATCAGTTCGTGTCCAGTTGCTCTAGTTAACATCGTTTGTGTACGTAACAGGACGTACGTTGATAGGGAATTTTTTACTTATTGTATTTTATCAAACAAATGTAAATTTAACATGTTTGATGTAACTCAAAATAATGTATTGTTTTACCGAAGTAGTACAGGGCAATATTATTGAAAATTAACTATGTGGTTATACAAAAATTTAAATTTTATATGTTAAATATTACTCGCAGTCAGAACAGCCAGAAATTAAACGTGGATTTGAAAGCTATTGCTTTAATTGGTTTTCCTTTACTTCAATGTGTATTTTAAAATTCTGATAGAGTTTTATTTATTTTATATATGAAAGAATTTTAAAATAAAATAATAATATTTATGTAACGTATATGGTGGACGTTATTTTTCAAATAATCAAATACTTTCTGTTAATACCTGTTAATATAGCATAGAAACTTAAGGCGGCCGCCTACCTCGCGCTTTGAATGCGTTGCAGTGTGTTCGTAAACAGGCAGTTTCTACTAAACTATTCCACGTGTGCCAATCGTGCCAACATACGAAAAGAAAATACACTTCAGACAAGGTCGGAACCTCATTTTTAGGAGAGTATGCTCACTAAAAACACGGTTCCTAACCCTCCAACATAGCTAAAAACGGCATTTTCAGACTTCCGTACTTCAAAATGTACTAACCGGATGTACGTGATTCTCAGACTGCGATGTGCACTGAACATTGCTGCAGATTTTCCACTATAGAAGTATATAGCCGCCGCTTTGTGTCGCATAGTAAAAACAATTCGGCGAGAAGCTTGCACGCTCTTTCAGAGCTCAGCTCGTTGAGGCGATGCGGCGTTTGATGCGCGTTTCAAGGTTGCCCTAATGCCTCTGCTGTCAGTACTGAGCCTCTAACACGTAGGTAGGAGGCAACCTTAAATACATTCTTAAGGAACGGACACCTTCGTGATTCTTGTAAGTATAAGATAAAAGTTTCATAAATAAACATGTCAATCACGAAATAGTGTATGTACTGTGTGGTGTATTGAGATGAAAGAATATTGACAAAAAGTTTTTTAATAAGTGCATAGTTATTGAAGCCAGTCTTCCTGAGAGAGAATATCCTGGTAACAACACCTGAACCCCCAGGTTGGGGTTGTGAGATGAGCCAGCTCCCCATCCATAGAAAATGTCAGTCAGCTAAAATATCCAGGAACATTCCTCGGTATCTGGATGGTTTCAATGGAATTCGACAACATAAACTACAATGGACTTTGTAGTTTGGTATTTAAAATGTAAAGAGTTTCCGAAATAACTACAGTGGTGGATATCTCCCCAGTTTAAGGGGGCTGTTCACCTCAGTTTTCAACGTCATTTATTATTTTTATATTGGTATGACATATATTATTTTTCTTATTTTAGACACAAATTGTGACAAAATATTCCTCTTAGGAAATTTTTGTATCTCTTACAGTTTTGGGTAATAAGTCGTAAACGTCAAAATTTGCACTTTACGGTTTTATGCACGCCACTAAATCCAACTGACATACCAAACCGAAAAAATTCACAGTGTATAACAATGTTGTAGGCTGTGATTTGACACATATAAAAACAAAAAAAAATGTATATAGTTTTGTATTTTTAAAAGTTTGTTGAAATTTTAAATTTTAAAGTTCAGCATTATTTTATTAAATACAAAAATATTTAATTTTTTTTATATATGTCAAATCATAGCCTACAACATTGTTATATACTGTGAATTTTTTTGGTTTGGTATGTCAGTTGGTTTTAGTGGCGTGCATAAAACCGTAAAGTGCAAATTTTGATGTTTACGACTCATTACGCAAAAACTACAAGAGATACAAAACATTTCCTTAGAGGAAGATTTAGTCACAATTTATGTCTATAGTAAGAAAAAATCTGGTACAATTATAAACATAATAAAAGACGGTGAAAACTAAGGTGAACCGTGCTCTTAAGGAATGGGTCGCCTACGATGCAACTGGCAAGATGATGTAGGATAAGGCAATGGAAGCGAGTAAAATGACCACTGAAGAAATCCAAGACAGAACAAGAAGGTGGCTGGGGGGGGGGAGAGATATGCTGTCAGCTTTAGATAATCCACAAGAAGAAGAAAAATTAATATATTGAAGTAATTATTTCATCTATAGGAAAATTTATTTGGGGGGGGGGGGCCCCGTCGTTAGAAAAAAAAAACAAGTGTTTCCAATTTCAGTAACAGAAGTCCACGCACATACAATTTGCATTAGTGTTTAATTAGTATAAATGTGCAATGAACTTATAGTGTCACCGCTTACTGGCGAGCATGTTGATATAAATAATGCAATGTAAGTTGAGCACTCCTGTTCATAGAGGTGAAATGACAAGTGGGGAGCGAGCAAGTGCCGACCTTAGAGCTATCGCGTATCGAGGCCTCAAACGCGCAATATAATTACAGGAAGCTACACTTTAAATATATACCTTCCAAAAATATTGTGTTAAATACCACTATTTCGCTGCACTTGATCGAAGAAATAAAAAAAATTTAAATAAAGAGTTCAAATTCATTGTGTAATTTAATTGTAGAACTGCGCAAACAATAATTATGGTATTACTTCAGAAAAAAATGCAAACGATTTTCTTGTAACCAGCTATTAATAATATTGAAATAAAAATTTATTAATGGAATTCTTTTTAAAGCTGTCTAAAAAGTATAAATTGATTTATCTTATGAAAATGCTTGTAATATTTGAAACAAAAAAGGTGCACACGCATAATATTATAGTAAGAAGTGTAGATAGTAGCTGTCGTTGAGAAAACTCGCACAACAGTTCATATAATTTGCACTGCAAAGTCACTTAGGTGACATATCTAATAACTAAAATTCTTCTTGAATGCTCCCCAAGCATTTTCTTTTTCATGTTAAATCATGCAAATCTTTTCATAGGAGAAAATATGTTGTAAGTTTTAGACTGTTTAAAAAACGTGTAACATTAAGAATAATAATTAAATATTATTTTGTGATTTTTAATCTTGTACGTGGGGAATTTTGTAATCATTTCTCAGATATGTTTAAGGTTCAAGCATCTAGCTCATCGGGAACTTAGTTTAAAATTGAATACAAAATTTGTTCCGAACAGACAGACAAGAATGTGAGCTAAAAAAACCTATGTAAATAAATTGTTTTGTACTGCATTGTAACAATATGAACCAAATAATCAAATAGACAAAATAGGAAGTTAATGAAACATGTGAAAATTAGACAATGGTCTTCGTTTAGCTGTACCGTTAATGTCAAATATCTCCTACTTTGTCCTAAATTAATTTTATTTCTTTGAAAATGATCAGCTTTATATTTTAACTGTTAAAGCATCATTAAAAAGAACTAACATACTTTATGGAGTTAGTTTCAATATGTTAATGGGTATAAACCTTTTTGCATTTGTAAGTTAGTAATCACTTTAAAAATAGATATGTTCTTCGATACGTTATAAAACCCAACACCTCTTTTTTTGTACAATTACATATGCTTCGTTTTATTTTGAATAGTAGTTGTATGATTTCGAAGGGCGTTACTGTGTTTCGTCGCATTTGTCCACAGAAAGAGTGAACGATAAGAATGTACGGACGTACAGAGCGGTTGATAAGAGTAATAAAGTAGGGCTACAGGAAACTTACAATCGCTCGCAATATTGTTTTCCAGTTGCCGTACTTGAGGAAACATTTCATAGCATACCACAGCATCCTATGGCCTCCTGAGATGTGGTTTCCGCGCTTGATACGTCGTGTTTGTCTCTGACAATGTGGCCAAGGTCTCCGGGAAGAGGTTTGTTGTTGTCATATCTCATGTCGCCATCTTGCAGTCATTATAGTTGTGCCCTGGGTGGAAGTATTTTGCGCGTTCATATCCAAGAAGTGCGTGGAGCTAAGAGCGACAAAGTACACTCATGACGCCTCACAATAGCCTCTAGGCACAAGTCTTCTCGTCTATAAACTGCTTCTATGAGACTTAAGGCTCGGTTTCTGTCGCCATATTGAATTTTATTATTTTTCACTTTTTTTGGAATTCTGAGAAGAAAATTGTTAAATATGTGATTATACCTCAAATTTTATTTACATTTCGTTACAGTACAGACCTTGCGATTTAGCTGCTAACTTATAATTACGCCGCAATTTGTCGGGTAATTTATGAATATTAAAAAAATTACCTGACCAATTGCGGCGTAATTATTAGTTAACGGCTAAATCGCAAGGTCTGTACTGTAACGAAATGTAAATAAAATTTGAGGTATAATCACATATTTAACAATTTTCTTCTCAGAATTCCAAAAAAAGTGAAAAATAATAAAATTCAATATGGCGACTTAAACCGAGCCTTAAGTGGCAACCCTGTCATTGTATTTTTATTTATTCAAATAGTCCAGTTGACACAGTACATATCTGCAGTAGACTAGTCATAGTACAATTATTATTTCAGAATTATATAAAACATTGTACATCTCTATATGTATAAAAGAGTTCGCTGACTGACTGAATGGCTGACGTATCAAACTGCAGCCTGAACCGCTGGACCATACGTGAAAATTTTTGTGTGGGTTCCCTTCAGGCCGTAGACGAGCAGTAGGAAGGGATTTTTCGAAATTTGACCCCTAAGGGGGTGAAATATGTTTTCCATAATTCTTCTACATAGCTCGAACCCGATGGCCTGACGTCGTTACTTTTACTTCAGTGGGCCAATCATAAAAATGCACATTGGCTAGTTAAAGGATTTTTCGACATTCTACTCCCAAGGAGTCAAAATGGGGAAAATGAAATTTTTATTAATCGTCTATGCAGCTCTAACCCAATGTACTATCGTCGTGATTCTTACTTCAATTAGATACGTTTACAAATATCTCAGATATGACTTCAAGACGCTTCCAAATTCTTGAATTAAGTGGGTGCAAACATGTTAAATGTGTTTTAGATTATTCTTACATTACTATCGAACCAGTCGAGATACCGAAATGCTGTTTCCTCGAAATTATGTTTACGTGAAGACCCAAGATAAAATTTCAGAATATTTTCCGAATTTATCTCTAAATATTAAAAATTATCTATATAAATCGATCCCACTGAAGTATTAGGTTAGACAACGACGCGATTTTTTTTAAGATTAATAGTTACTTAAATATCTTGACTATAGTGTTCAAAGTTTTCGAAATATGACACCCAAGGGAGTGAAAAGTGATTAAACATGGTGAAGGGTGTTTTTAAATAATCTCGAAGTCAACGGACTATATTACGTTTTCCATTGAAACGGGAATCCCTTAAAATATATAACTATAACTGTCAATATTTTTTTTCTAAATTCGAACCCATGAGTGCTACCGAACCCATTGAGATATATAGTGTTTTTTTTTCTTTATGGTGACGAATACGTAAATGCCCATAAACCTATTTCAGAACTTTTCTATGTCAGAACGCTTAGGGCTGGGAAAGAATTAAAGATGTTTTAAATGAATCGTCGATTACTTTTTGACTCAATGGGTAATTGTCGTGATTTTCATCTCAATTGGTTAATTTTACAAATGTTTAATATGAGATGAAATTATTTTGCAAAATTCAATCGCTGAAGGGATGAAAAGACAAAAAAAAATGGTTTTCAGTTACCACACGATATCTATCATTCGAGCTATTTAGATAGTTTTGGTGTCAGAATAACGTTTACATAAATACAAACTATTTTTATCTCAGTTTTTATACTGAGAAAATAATTGTATTTATCAGGGGGGGGGGGGTATTCGGACGCAGTCTTTGTAAACATTTCAAAGCAGACGACCTGAAAAAGCAAGTGCGGCCATACAGAATTAGTTTATAGGGAAGTTAACATTCTGCAATTCGTTACATATGGTTATACAACCTCTATGTGCTCAGTTCCAGAATAATTTATTTTTACACTTAATGGACTTTCAATGGTAGGTATTGAAGGCACAGATATCAATAGTCGTGCTCGATGTAAATGTTATCATAGAACGAGTACTGCTTATGCCATCCGAATACTATCTCTTGTTCAAGGTCTGTTTTGATATGACAGTAAATGAGGCCCGGGATAGTTGTTTGGAAGGGATAGACTTAGGACAGTTTCTCACATGGGCCGCTATAGCTACTTAGACTGCTGCCGAGAAAGTTCCACCTACAGCTTGGTTATTCCAACACTTGGCCGAGCTACTAATCTGGCGTACAAAGAGGCCCTTCTATTGAAGTAAATACTCGCTGTTACGAGTAATACACGCGGGCAATGCCGCAGTCGGACTAAAAGCTTATATCATAAAATGGATTGTTTGCTCGTCTTTATGCGGTTCTATAAGAGGCATCCGATTGCGATGAAATTTGGCAAGTTTTGCGTTCACCTATAAAAATTTCTATAAAAAAATTGACGTGGAATGCAAAGCGAAATAATAGAGGGTCGTAACAGGGTACACGAAAAATTGTAAAAAAAATAAAATTGGATAACTTTTACGTGCGCCCACGATGTTTTCTGACGTAAAAAACTTATTTCGGAGTGAGAGGGTACGCAGAATTTTATTAAAATTTAATGAAAACCATTTTTGGAGATTTGTGCTTCAGCCCACAAAGTTTCTACAAAAACAAATTATTCTTTGTATGAGGGGGGAGACAAAACAGGGAACAGCGAAAAAACGGGATACTCAAAAGTTTTGTAAAAAAAAGTTCCTTTCCAAAATGTTTCTAAAACGTACATTAATGACCCTTAACACCAATTTGTCCCATTTAGTACAGTTCAAAACTTTTTTTTAAATTCAGAATTACTATCGAATTAAATTAAAAAACCCGCAAACAAAAACTAATTTGCGGGTACCAGCTAGTTAAAATATTTAACGACATAAGATTGCTATACTCAAGAGTTTACATACAATACATTACAAGAGTTTGGTGTAAGATCTATCAGATATTTTTAGTCTACTTTCCGAAGAAAAAAGTTGGCTCATGAGATCACCTTCCTGTGTGTGTGTGAATGTGTGTATGTTGTTACAAAATGATAATATTGTAAGTTGTTATTATATTGTGGGTTCCTAAGTTATTATTAGTTGGGGGGTTTCACTCAGATGGTAGCTACACTGTGGGTTTATTTACATGTTGTTTAGGGTTAAATGACTTAAGACGGAAATGGTTAAACGGGCATTTACTATACTACAATGGCAGGTACTCTGAATACAAAGACGTTTACAATATGCTCTATTTATTTAGGAGGGGAGTGCAATATTACTGATTATTAAATTATTATATCAAGTTGAGAGTTGCTGCCACATAACTAGATCTGACGACCACGCCGAAGCTGGATTGATGAGGAGACGACATCGACGGACGAGCACGCACCCGCCGGGGCTCGATCCCGAGTCCCGGGCGGATAACTGGACTGCTGTTATTCTGGTGAGTGCTGGTGGACGACCGACCGGCGACAGACAGACCTCGTTTACTTGGTAACCGTGCTATATATCGGCGTGCTTGTCCTCAATATTGTGTAACTACGAGGAAGGTGAGGTGAGTTGCTGTCTTCCGTGGTTTCCCAACGCTGACCTGATTGCCGCTCGGACGTCTTGCTGTCCGGCTTGCCAGGCAATACTGCAACAATGTATGTATATGTACAGTCCTGTTCAGAATAAATGAGCGGCTGGAAAAGTTAAAGTCCACTTCGGGTATGATCGGCTGTTAAGCAAAGGTAACGCCTGAGTACCTAGGCAAACACGCAGCGCACGTAAGTGTCTCCAATCACGGTGAAGTTGGGGCTCGCGAAATACTGTCACTATTTTATTTGCTGTCCGTTCTAACCATAAAGCTGTGCCATCATAGCGAGGGCATTTGATTGGATATGTTGCGAAAAGCTTTGTGACTCCACTGTCGTCTAAGTAAGAGGAAGAATTACATATATCACTCTGGCAAGTTGTCATTTATTTACACAGAAATAAGAAACTTGTATTAATATTCTATAATAAGAACAGTTCCGTATTTCTTTTTATTGGTAATTATATTGTTTTCATTGTCTCTTGAGCAGCTAAATGAAAGTATTAAGAGGAACAGCCACAGCATTTGTTGGTAAATCATACCAGCATTTCTCTGGCATGATCTTGGCAAACCAGTGAATACCAGGCTGACCTCCGTGGCGCAATCGGGTGGCGCGCCGACTTGCGGTGCGAGAGGTTCAGGTTTCAAGTCCCGGGAGAGGCATGGGTGTAATTAAGTTTTGGTGGAATATAAAAATATGTGTAACCGTCTCTATGAATCACTTTGCCAACGGGATGTAAACTCTATAATAATAAAAATAAATAAATTGAAAACCTAAATCAAGATGGCCAGACTTAGGATCGAACTCAAGTTCTCCCAAACGAGTGTTTAAACCATTATAGCTCCGCCAGCTTTCTATAATATGTAATTATATTACACGGACTTATAATTTAATGGGCGACATGTAGCGATAAATATACAACTAAACATTGCCAACCTGTTATTTTGTCTTCCCTATGCCCCGAGCTCAAGTTTGACACAGAGTGAGATGAAACAATACTAACACATTGAACTCAAATTTGGGAGGACCCGGGTTCGATACCCAGCCAAGGCATCTTGACACAAGGTTTATCCATTGTTTTCCTTCTCACTCCAAATGCTGGGATTATTTTTTTCAACAAAGGCCTCCCTTAGTCCCTTTCACGTAAGTTGTGTTCTTTGCCTTCTCTATTAACATCATCGTCGACGTACGACGTCAATTTCTGTGTGCATTTGTTACATAGATTTTCATCCTAGGCTGGTCTCGTCTCAGAAAAATACAGAATGGACAAATAGCAATACGTATTAAGACCAAGTTTTTATTGACTGACATAACAATAATTCGTCAGCTAACAGTTAGGGATACCGTGCATGTATATAATCCGATCATAAAATGAAATAGACAATGCAAAGTTTTGATGTCTACGCTGATTAAAAAAATATGTCTTATTAAAAAGGGCCGCTTATTTTCCCGAAAAAAAATCCCTGCAACAATTAGTTCCAATGACTTGTGTGCACACTTGTACCAATAATTCTTGATCAATTGTTAGATGTTTTTACTCTCAGTGTTTTAGGAATCTACCCGCAAATCACAGGCGAGTGGTATCGAATAATGTTGTTTTGATTGGCACAGTCAAATAAGCGACGTCTGTACACAAAGAACGCTGTCGATAACCACGAATCATAGCTGCTGATGTGCACGTAAGCCAATGAAACTAAGTGATGCAAAAATAATTTCGCGAAAACTACCAGCAATACGCATTAGACATGGTCATTTTATTTATGTTATTTTATTTACGTCTTAGGTATTACATGGCGAAACTAAGCCGTACGCCTTTTCTTACATTTAACCAGGGTTATTTTACATTATGAAGTTATAAATAACAATTAAAAAATATCAACAGTAACGAACTGTTGAAACGTTCATTTACAAATGGAGCTAAGTCTGTTTTTAGAAAATATTGCTTTTGCAAAAAGAAAATGTTATGTAAAATAATATAAAAGGAAGGAAAATGAATCACTTATATTCTAGTAACGTATGATCTAGTATAAACATTTTAAAGCTATAACTTTTGTTTTATAATAAAATAACCTGTTTATTGTAAAAGAAAGCTAATTATTACGAACATTTTAAAAATACAAGACAACTTAATTTGGGAAACAAGAATTTTCAAATTGAGTCTGTTTCTTGAAAAAAAAAAAAACTTTCTTTTTAAAATTGTTTTTGAATCCCAATGTAGACGTTATGGTTTTTATTTCTTCTGGGAGCTCATTCCACGCTTTGGATACAGATACACAAAGTGACTTCGCAAAACGGTGTGTTTTATAGGCCGGTGAAAATAACATTTTGGAAATTGCGCACCTAGTTTGACGATTGTATTTATTAAATATTATGTGCAGAATAAAGCTGTTCTTACGGTTATCAGAAACCAATTTTTTTTATTTTTTATTTTTTTTAAACTATCGATCCAGACACTTCGCGGAATGACTCGCCTTAAAGCTGTATTAAATGTGTTGCACTATTATTACGTTTCGGAACAGAAGTGCATTGCTACGTTCATAACGTCATTGCCAGGACTTTCAAGGTCACGCATGCTTTGATGTGTATTTTATAAGAGACCGGAGAAATCTAACGTAGTATTGCCTGCATAGCCAAACACGTTCAGCGACATGGTTGTGCAACGTGCAAATACAGAAGCTGAAAGGGTGTGAGCCCACTATTTATTTTTGCGGAAAATGTATCAAATTCATATATTAGTTTGAATATTAGTTTCGGTTATGTCCAGTTAATTCTAACTTAAAATAAATCCGCCTGAACAGAACGAATTAAGCCACATTAAAGAGATTCGAAATTAAGTTTACAATATTTAGTGTCCTGAAGATTATGACGAACATCATTCACGTTATATTTATGTAAGAAAATATTTGAACTACGTTTAACAGGTAGCTCGAAAAATGTAGAAACATAAATGTGCTTTGTGACGCAGTTTCAGTCCCTGCATATCAGAATGTGCTGCAGATCTACTGCTTACGTAAGAGCCAGAAATGGTTTGCTTTGTGGACCATTTGACAATTTTATGCTTAACCAAGTCATTGAATCACAAGTCAGTGATATCTTCACGTATATGCGAGTCCCACTATCAACCAAGGTCACCTGAGTATTGGTATTCTCGAACACTTTACAGGGCACAATTACACTTTCTTACAAATTTGCTAGTCTCGAATGTGTTTTCAGAATTGGACACGAACTCGTTTCATCCATAGTAACGTTCCGCGTTGCTAATTTCGAACCTCGTATATTCGTGGCTGTGCTATTTTTGGGTACTATGCTGTGCTCTTATTGGCTCGTTATATTCGCAAGCAATACGATAGGAAAAGGCGGCGAGAAATTCATTCAAAGTTAAACAAGAGGAAACGGACATCACAGGGAGATATATAAACACTATACTATTAATATTTTTAGATATTTTTATTTCCTAATATCAGTGATATTTATAAAATTGTATCGTGCTTACCCAAATATATATTTTGATAGCAATTTATTTGTATTCCAAAAGTTATATTCATTTTGGGCGAATTATTTACTTTGCTGTTACACTTGCGCTAAAAACACAGTAGGAAACACTCTTGTCCAAGACTTTTACTTACGTAATGTGTTTAACTTGTATTTAAAATATATTTTCTTGTATGTTACAAAATGTTAGTTTTCCTTATTTTTTACTTTTAATACAAATACCATTATTTTATAGTGAGTACACAATTATATAATGTTTCATGAGTTTATCAGTGACATTGATAAATCATAATGAAATACTTAAGATCTATGGATGTAATTGTATGATAACTTGCTATGCAATAATTACATACCAAATTCTGAAGAAGTAAAAAAATAAATAAATGTGGTACTGTTGATACGTCTGTCCAACTTCATGCCAGACCTCAACTGGCATCTTCAGTGGGGAACAAAAGCAGAATCGGATGATCATGATAACTTAATAATGCGTCTGACAGAATACCACGACATGACTGCCCAATACGTTATCAAACTCCAATCCTGTTTCGCACCTGACTGCAAGTAGTATCCGGACAAAAACTTTGCCATGAAACTTAAAACTGTGAGAAGCAGTCTTCCATTGTTTCACACCAGGTTTTATAACTTCAGCACCACTGTCTCCTTAGGTAACATTACTTATTATCAATGGATGCGTGGACTTGTAGGTCGTCTTTAAATACCCTGCTACAATACTTTTGTTCGATTGTTTTGGTACTGACAGGTGTGTGAACACGACAGTCACTTTGAAACTATCGTATTATTATTATTATTATTATTATTATTATTATTATTATTATGAAATATAATTTTCACCTGTCTAAATCGCTGAACGCACTCTTCAGTCCACACAAGTATTCTTCAGATGCTGTTATTTTACTAATACTTTGCAGTTGTTTGGGGGCAGATGAAACAAATAGCGTAATCTTGGCTACTGTACCTCGCGACGCAACAAACACCTCGACTACCTAGGTTATATCACGAGTGCGTCCATTATACGGTAGGGAAAAAATACCAAATTACAATAATTATTTTTTATGTGGATTTTTATGTATACGTCAAACAGTAGCCAATAACACATGGTTCCAATGTTTTTTATTTCGTTATGTTCATTGGTTTTTGCTGAGGATATTAAAGGAAAACATGCAAATGTTGACTTCGAAATGACATTATGGGAAAACTGGCTGAGAAATGTTTTTGACTACTGAGTTTAATGTCTATAAAACTAAAATTTCTTAATGTAAATATAAAATGATTGGTAATACAAATATTATATAATTCTTTTTCCCAATTTGATCACCCAAACTACTTTCTAACGAATGTTACGTAACGAAACCGAAGAGTTTTGCTACGATCGCGTGAGATATCGACAAGTGCTAATATATATTTCACAGCGTTAACGATAATTGTAACTAATGTGGTGTTTATAAGAAGTGTTGACCTATCTGAGTTTAAATACACTTAATTTCATTTCTTACGAACTATGAGTGCCTAGTACCATAAATGCCCAGAACCACTCGACCAAACAAACGCTCTTAAAAATTGTTAAATATATTTTATAAAACAAGATTATTCCCTTTGAACAAGGGTTTTAATTGGGAACATAAAAATTCTGGTGTTCCTTGCAAGGGAAAGAAACTTAATGTGGCAATGAAAGTTTTCAGAACGATGTGCAAAATTACAAATCGGGAACAAAATGAGTTGTTAAAAATTTTTGTAGCTAGACACTTTCTTATTATTGCTCAAATCCGTGTCCGTCAGAGAAATATGACGGTCATACTTTTGTCAAATACGTTAGAAATTTTCATATGATAGTTGAAAAACTATTATTAATTAGAAAACACACGTAAATCAATTTATTGTTTGTTCTGTAGCGATACATCTCGTACACAACAAGACCACATTCCAGTTTAATAACAATTATATTCTGTAAGACACAATACAGCTGAACCATGGCTATATTTCAAACACCTATACTGCAACAGTTTCTTGAAACTTTTTTTTATATTTTGCATATTACGAAAGAACTTAAGGAAATGAGAAAAAAAATATGTTTGCTTTATCCGAGAATCGAACATGTGGTTTTTGTTACTTATGTGTATAGTTTACTGTAAATATAATTTTTAAAATCTTATTTGAACTAAATTACGTCCTATATTCACGTAATCTTTCACTCACGCGCTGTCGGTATGCGCGTAAATTAACGAAACGTGTCTGTTAAATGGGCCATATTGAAGTTCGAGAGTCACTTTCCAGGAACAACAACCGTTACAGATAGCACATTCCGCTTATTTTCTTTGCAGAAATATCCTGTTACAATACAATTATAGTATAAAAGAAGCTAGTTTTTCTTTTACCAAATCAACAAGTGATAGTTCCGTATTTTCTATTTCATTTAGTCATTTATTTTCACCTCCTAAAAGATAGACTTTCGAAAAGCACGTGAATAACATAACTACTTTATTTGTGTCTCTTGTACGAGAACTACACGATAGCCTGTTGGGTTCAATATATATTTACTATTAATTGAAAATGCATTTCATCAATTTCAACCCTCTTTCCTCCTTAGGTGGGGAATTTCGAAAATTCGTGAAATTACTTTACAAGTATTTTTAGTACGCATCAATCTTAACCATCGATATCTATCGAATCAATAGGGAAAAAAGTGTTGGTTTTCACTTTAAAATGTTGCTTACGTAAATACCCAAAGCAGGGTTTTAGAATTTTTTGAAATTCGGCTACCAAACAGTAAAAAAGGGAAAAGTGCCAATTGACTATCGTCGTGATTTTTACTTCAATTAGTCACGTATGCAAATGACTAAGACAGGACTCCAAGACGTTTCGAAATTCTTTAAATAAGGGGGTGTTGAATGCGTGAAACACGTTTTCGATTATTCCTCCATGTCTATCGAACCTATCGAGATATCGAAGTGCTCTTGTCTTTAAATTGATACTTTTGTTAATATCCCAAACACTAATAAAATGTATTTTTCGAATTCGGTACTGAAGAGGTAAAAAAAGTGAGCTGCGTTTTCGATTCACAATCGATATATATATATATATATATATATATATATATATAGATCCCATTAAGTTTTATATGGCGACGTGATTTTTGTTTAAGATTGATGCTTACTCAAATACCTAAGAAGTAATTTCACTAATTATCGGAATTCCTCACCTAAGGAGGCTAAAAGGGATAAAACGTGTTTAAATGTATTTTTAATTAATCGTCCGTATACTTTGAACCTAGCGGACTATTTTCTTTTTTTTTTTTTTTTTTTTTTTTATAAGTCCAAGAGACACCAGTTAAGGGCGCTGCCTACCCGCACATGAGAGGTTCAAAAGCGACGGAGCGATAAGGTCGACCTTGAAGCGCGCATCAAATGCCACATCGCCTCAATGTGCCAAGCGCTGAACTAGCGTCCTAGGTTCTCGCCGAACAGTTTTTACTATGGGACACTAAGCGGTGACCATATAATTTCATTGGAGGAAAGTCTGCAACAATGTTCAGTGTAGGTTGCAATTTGAGTTTCTCATACATCCGGTTAGTACATTTAGAAGTACGGAAGTTTGAAAAGGCAGTTTTTAGCCATGTTGGAGGACTTAATTAGCGTAGCGTCTTGAAAATGAGGTTCCGACCTGGTCTGAAGTTTGTTTTCTTTCCGTACGTTGGCACAATGGGCACACGTGGAATAATTTCGTATAAAACAGCTGTTTACGAACACTCTGCAACGCATTTGAAGCGTAGGATAGGCGGCCGCCTTAAGTAGTCTAAAATGTGATACAAGAATATTTCGAAATTCAGCCTCTAAGGAGCCGAAAAGACCGGGAATGTGGTTTAGATAAATCTTTGATATATATCGAACCCATCGAAATATATTAGGATATTTTGTTGCTTCAGGATAATGATTACGTAAATGACAGTGAAAGGTTTTTTTTTTTTTTTTTTTTTTTTTTTTTTTTTTTTTTTTTTTTTTTTTTTTTTTTTT